>JAOPUL010000001.1:115327745-115344688 GCA_027564515.1 Octopus rubescens | reverse complement strand
ACTCACTCAGATGGTGGATGGGTGCTACACGAGAATGCTGAGGGTGGCTCTGAACATTAATCTGTATACACTGAGGATAAAGAACTCAGAGCTGTACAGGAGCCTCCCAAAAATCAGCTCGAAAGTAACACAAAGGAAACTGAGGTTAGCTGGACATGCTCACCAACATTCAGAGTTGACAGTGCTCCAATGGGAGCCCCTATACGGACACACTAGAAGAGGGAAACCAAGGTTGACATATATTGATGCCCTAAGAACAAACACCGGTCTCTAGGAGATGCAGGACATGGTGGGAATGATGGACAGACTACTGGAGAGAGCTCGTCCATGGATCTCTGGAATTTTACCCACCCTAGACAGATATTGCAGTTTGTCTTATAATTAATAGGAACTAAGCATTTTAGAGAGAATTTTAAGTACATTTAGTGAATAATTACTGTAACTATGTTGTTTTTCCTCAGATTTGATCATAGGGATAGTACCTGTTGCTGGTTTCCACAACTGAACAATATATATATATATATTTGTGTGCCATGGACATGTCTATATAGATATGTATGTCACCTGGACTACTCTCGATTTTAGTCACCATATAGTGTCAAACTATATTTATACTATCATTAGTATTTCAGGCCTTGTAATGCTGTTGCACCAAGAAGATTGCCTTACTGTAACAACTGAGCAACTGGAAGAGGCTTAAAGAACTGAGGTTCTACTCCCCCAGAGTGAAGGCAAGAATGATTGGAGGGTATAGCCCCCAATTTTAAGATTGAAAGATATATTAACCCTTAAACTGGATGCCACTGCATAATGCCAAAGGCCCCAGCCTTTCCATATTGGGTGAGGACCCAATATTGTAACAGTTTGGGGTTCAAGGGCCCATAGCGTTTCAATACTTTGTCCCCCCCCCCATAAATAAACATTCAGATCTGTGTAGATATAAATATGCTCATAAAACACTTCAACACCTATGGAGATATCAGATGAATTTTCATCACAACAAAAACGTTAATGAAGGATGTATTGTCCAACTCACTGACTCATGTGGACCCAACAGAACGAGGGATGTGTGCATGAAATGAAATAAACTAGCAATCATACCAATGTAATTATCCCAGCATGGCCACAGCCCCTGACTGAAACAAGTTTCAATAAAAGTGAAAAATTATGTAAGTATATATGTACACACACACACACACACACATATAAATATATATATATATATATACACAAGGAAAAACTACATATGTATGTGTGTATGAACAGATGTATATATGTGTAAGGGTTGTACAAGCTATATACAAAAATGCAGGAAGTAAAGTGAGCCGATGATTTCAGCAATGAATTTAGCCTGAAGGTAGGAGTCCATCAAGGCTCGGTCCTCTTCTACTCATCGTAGACCTAATGGCCATCACAAAGGAGTTTAAGACTAACTGTCCATGAGAACTCCTATATGCTAATGATCTAGTTCTCATAAGTGAATCTATAGTGGAGTTAGCAAGGGAATTCCATTAATGGAAGCTAAACCTAGAATCGGGAGGCCTCAAAGGAAACAAAGCAAAAATGAAGGCTTTAGTATGTAGGAATAAAGACAGGAGCCTGGTATTTAACATGTGTATGTATGATCGTGTGTGTGTGTGTATACATATACATCATCATTTAATGTCCATGTTCCATGCTGGCATGGATTGGCTGGTTTGACAGGATCTACTGGGTCGAAAGACTGCATCATCCTCCAGTGCCTGCTTTGGCTTGGTTTCTACAGCTGCATGCCCTTCCTCACACCAACCCCCTTGCAGTGTGTACTAGTGAGGTTGCCATGCAGCTTGAAAGACTGAAACCTGAGCTATATGAAGAGCTAGCTTTTGAGAGAAGGAGATGGGGCAGAGCAGGTTCTTGTAGAGGAACTGTGAAGAAATAATGGTTATGAGGTGTCTAGGTGGCCTCTCAATGTGTATGAGGTGAATAGGAGTAGGACAGTAAATAGAAATGTGGGTGGGGTTTGCAAGAATGTATGGAGGAACAAGAGAGGTGTAAATGGGAAAGGAGGAAGGGAACAACTGTAAAGTTTGGGTAGGGTTGCCAAGTGAATATAGGGAGTGATGGATAAGGGATGGGTGATACATAACTTGGGAAAGTACAGGGATGCAGAAGAGAGCAGGATAGTAATGATATTGTTGACGGGGGTGGGAGTGTTATGCATGAGAGAATTTGGTGGTTCTGTGCACAGAGAGAAACAGTTTGGTAGATCTGTGGATCAGTGTAATGCAGGTAGAGAGAATAATTTCTTTTATTTGCCGCCAGGGCGAAGGATGAGAGGGACAATACAAAGACAGACATATAGTGTGGGGGGGTTTACATACAATGGAGAAATATATATATACACACACACACATGGTATACAATATGAGGTGGAAAAATATATCTAGTTATGAAAAAAAAAAGGGGGTGTGATAGTGATGTGGTCCTCCTGATACAGGGGGCTCTAGGATAATAACAAAGAATGGCTAACAAGGTAGCAATGTATTTGTAATTCACCGATGAGTTTTGCACCACTTGCAATACATGTATTAATTGTATTCAAAATAATCAATAATTGATTTGTGACAGTTTCTATGCACTTACGTATGCCTGCAATCAAGTAATGTGCATAGCACCAGAATACATCTATCTGCAGACATAAGATGCAGATATACGTATATACTTAAGTATGCTGTGTTTTGTAGTGACAGAAAAGAAGGTCATAAGGGAGTTGCTGGGTACATCCAGGAAGATATCACACACTTAATCCCTGTCGTTACATTGAAATTCAGTGGTGCATATAAAGCAAATTTGTGGTAATTTGCATTCTATATCATTAACCTGATTCCTCAAATCACAATGAGAAATTTGGGGAAAGCCTTAAAATGATAAAAGTAATAATAATGAAACTAGATCAAAACTCTAATGTACTTCTGATGTGTAACTCCAACTTCCCAATATCATATGGCCTGAAGGAAACATAATCTCAGGAATGACCTGCAAAGAACAGAATCTTGCAAAATCCCTACTTGATTTTGCAAAAAGGATGTGGAACAAAATACACTGTTCCTGACCAGGAACAGCGTCACCCTATATCTTGGCTTCACCAATAACATGGAATTTATCCACAATGTGAGTGTGGTGTTGTTGTCAATTTTCTCAGACCACAACATAATAGAATTAACAATTTATGGTCCAAAACTACTTAAAGATGTGTATCAGACAAGAAGCACCAAAATTCTACTATTGAAAAAGAGGTCCTAAAATAAAATTGACCCCAAAATCTCCCTATGCAAGACATTAACATGAATCTCAAAATAATTATGTCAATAATGCAAGCCATATGCATAAAATTTGTCCCAGAGAGAAAAGCCACACAAAAACATTATTCTCCAAGACAGGTGAGACTTTTGTGAAGAAAAATAAATGTATTGAAGTCCCACCTAAAAAAAAAAAACATTTTAGAGAAATGGAAAAATAAACTCTATGTAAAAGAAAGGGAAGTTAGAGAAACCAGGCAGTTGAAAATATAAAAATGAACCCCAGGGCTTTCTATAAATTTACAAGTACCAGCTTCTGACTGTGGTATCCTTCAAAAACTAGGAGTGACTGCATGATTTCAAAAGATAGAAGTCAGCCAATTGCAGCTAATTGTGGTCCCTCAAAGAACTGTACTGGGACCACTACTGTTTGTGTGTGTGTGTGTGTGTGGTGGTGGTAGGGTTCTCTCAGGTTTGCTCTCTCTCATAAAGTCAGCCGCTCTCATCTGCTATGCTGATGATACAAAAGTATCACAAACAGTCAAGGACCTTAATGTCAACTCAAATCTACAGAAAGACCTGAACACAATATGCAAGGTAGCTGAAGAAACCTTGCAGCTCAATGCTGACAAATTTCAAGCATGCTTGTTATTGAGCCACAGACAAATTGCAGTCAGAATACATGGGAGCAGGAGCTATTACAATCCTGGAGTCAGTCAGTGCATAACCTAGGTAGCCACATGAGTTGCGATGCATCATTCAGTGTGCACATTTCTAAAATGGCAACAATGTGCTGATGGGTTAAATTCTGAGATGATTCAGAACACGGAAAAAGGAAACTGTTGCTCCTGTGGAGAACATTTGTTCTCAGTCAGCAGGATTACTGCTTTCAATTATGGTCATCACAAAATGTCAAACCAACAGCAGAAGAACTGCTGGGAGAGAGAAGACATAAGATGTGAAAGATATGCAGTGACTATATAGAAGTTCCTAGATCTAGCACCCATAAGCTATACCAATCTCTGACTTGGATGCCACTGTCTCGTATCAAAAACCTCTCCTCTCTGTCTAGAGTAAGGATTCAGACTGTAATAGCTTCTTTGGGTTCAAAAGCCCACAACTTTTCAACATCTCACTAAAAGGTCCCAGGGCTGTATGAGAAATAGAAGTGGATGTTTTCAAAGAGCATTTAGACAAATTTTTATCTGAAACATTAGATGGGCCCACATTGCAGCAAGAAATGTAAAGATGGACAGCTTTGTCCAACTCACTACTTCACCAGATCTGAATCCAACAAGTGTAAAACCAGCTTTAATGTTAATGGCAAAGCTCCAGCATGACTGCAAGTTCTGGCTGAAACCAATAAAATAAAATATATACATATATATCCGTGTGTGTGTGTCGTCCCTGGCCTACATGTATGTCTGACTAACAGTTCCTGGTCCTTGTGCCCACATGTCCCAGGTCTATACTTATCATCCGTCTGACTAACAGTTCTCAGTCCTTATGTCTGTCCCCACCCCACACCCTTGGTCTATATGTTCCTAGACTTTATGTCTGTCTGCTTCCAATTTATAAGTCTTATCCGCCTGACTACCAATCACCTGTGTGGTGCCACGTAAAAGCACCCAGCACACACTGTAATGTGGTTGGCGTTAGGAAGAGCATCCAGGTGTAAAAACCAAGCCAAATCAGACTGGAACCTGGTGTAGCGTGTTTGTGTGTGGATGGGTGCTAAGGATCTTCTAACATGGAGGTTGCCTAGGTTCCTATCTTTTTTGGAAGACAAGGAAAGGTAGCGCAGGAATGATCAGAGCAGATGTGCAGTCCAAAAGTAGGATTTGGAAGATGAGTTTATGCTTCAATAGAAGGATGGGTGGATAGAAGGTGAGAGAGAGAATAGAATCTGGCTTCTGTGTGTTTAAAAGATGGTAGGAGAGCAGTGACATGGTCAATTATCTGGGCCCAGCAGAGTGCAGGATCCACAACTGATCATGGGGTACCTTCAATTCAGGAAGAAATGTTGCAGTCTCTCACATTAAGATTTGAAATCTGAATCAGTGCCGCAGAGTTGGTGAAGCTGAAGGAATTGAGAGAATGGTATGGAAGATTTTTGGGTGAGAGGAAGAATAGTATGTGCCAGCTTCATCCTTCTCCTGTCTACTGTAATTATTGTTACTATTCTGCTGCTCTTCACTCCTTTCTGCACTGTCAGTCATCACCTACTTCCTCCTACCAACTCAAATGCATTATCAGTCAACCCCTTCACTCTTCCTACCCAGTCTCTGCAGTCATCATCTACTCTTCCTCACTTTCCCTCCAATGTATATTAATCATTTATATTCATCCTCTCACCCATTTGCCATCCCCCACTCACTCAAACACTCTAGCAAACTCTACCCATCTGTATTTCCTGTTCACTCCCCACTTCTTTTTCATTTTGTACATTGAGGATCCATCCTGACACCTCATTTCCACTATGTTGTCTCTCTTTCCAGTGCTACCTTGATTGCTCTCCCCCACTCTTCTATAATTTGAGTAGCCATGTTGCTCCCTCATAGCAAGAAACCTGTTCTGTTCTGGCCCTTGTCTTTCATACCTTAACCTCTCATCTTCTAAAACCCCCTCTCTGTAGTCTGACTCTATCGAAATGGATCTTTGTGTTGTGAACTGCATGGGTGAACTGCATAAGACACCCTGTATATTCTGTAAAGTGGTTGGTATTAGGAAGAGCATTCACCCATAGAAGCCATACCAAAGTACACATTGGAGCATGACTCAGTGCTCTGACTCATTAGATCTTGTCAAACCATTAACCCATGCCAGCATAGAAGCCAGATGTTAAATAGTAATGATATGTAGTGTACATGCATGTGTGTATATATGTTTACATGTGTGTGCATATGTGCATAATTAACTCAAATACAGAGGTTTTGCTGAAATGAACAGTAGGAGTCTTCTACAGAAGATGTGTTCAGAGATGGGTCTTTGGACCTTATAGATTTTGGTCAAATATTATGTAAATGTAACATTTGTTGTCCGTAGCCTTTAAGTTTTGCATGTAGCTACATGATGAATCGATACTACTTAGTATAAGCAAATGTGAAGCTTGTTAGGGAAACATTTTAACAAATAAACACAAAGGTTGTAAATGACTCAGGTGCTGACAAACTTTGTGACCCAACATTATATTCTCGCAAAGCTCTGGGAAATTCATGGATCGATGTTTCAGAGTCAGACTTTTAAAGAAAAAACTTATTTCCTTATTGCCAATATCTTGGCATTCAGAGCATGCAAGCACAAAAATTGGTTTGAAGCAAACAACTCCAAAATGTTTGAACTTCTAGACATCAAGCATAAATCGCACCAGAAATTGCGCAATTCTAATTTACCTGGAAAGTAACATTTGAATGCAGAGAAATAATTGACCCTTAAACATCCTGTTGAAAATGTTCAAACACCCAGTCCCATAGTGATTGAGCAGAAAATACCTAAAAATGGGCTTGCTTATGTGTATTTATTTTTGGTCAGCATATTGTGAAAATTGGCAGCTAAAAAGCAGGTGCACTTAGAACAAAAAAAAAAAAAGAAAGATGGACAGAGGCGCTGTGTGGTAAGAAGCTTGCTTCCCAACCACATGGTTCTGGGTTCAGTCTCACTTGCGTGGCACCTTGGGCAAGTGTCTTCTATAGCCTCGGGCCGACCAAAGCCTTGTGAATGGATTTGGTAGACGGAAACTAAAAGAAGCCCATTGTATATATTTGTATATATCTATGTGTTTGTGCCCCACCACTGCTTGACAACCGGTGTTGGTTAGTTTACGTCCCTGTAACTTAGCAGTTTGGCAAAATAGATCGATAGAATAAGTACCAGGCTTGAAACAATAAGTACTGGGGTCGATTCATTCAACTAAAAATTCAAGGCGGTACCCCAGCATGACGACTGAAACAGCCTGATGACTGTAACAAGTAAAAGATAAAAAAAATTAAAAAACTGGCTTACCACGATCTTTCTGAGTTTACTCCTTTCAGAAACAACGTACCCAGATCTACATGAATTTTTCTATTTAAAAAGTATATAAATTGCAAACATTCAGGAACACAAGCATCAATTTTAATAGCAAATATTACAGAATGTAAATAAATGATAGGGGTCCATATGCCCATCCCTGCCCATGCCCTATATGTCTGTCTGTACATGGTCCATGTGTCCATCCATGGTCAATATGTCCTTCTGTCCTAGGTCTGTACATGTCTCGTCCGTCGGACCAACTATCTCTGGTTGTACATCAGGCTGTCCCCGGTCTATATGTCTGTCTGTCACTGGGCTGATGCCAGACAGCCTCCGCCCTATATGTCTGTCCGAAGTCCATATGCCCGGCCCTGTCTATCCAGGCTCAATATGTCCTTCTGTCCTAAGTCTATATTTTCTCGTCTGTTGGACCAACAATCGCCTGTGTGCCAGTGCCACATAAAGCACTAGCGCCAAGAGTCCGGTGCTGGTGGCACGTTAAAAGCACCCACCACACACTGTAAAGTGATTGGCATTAGGAAAGGTATCCAGACGTAGAAACCAAGCCAAATCTGACTGGAACATGGTGCAGCCGATGGCTTGCCAGCTCTGGTCAAACCGTCCAACCCATGCCAGCATGGAAAATGGACACATTAAAGGATGATGATGAGATTAGCAAGTTCATAATTTCCTTTTAAAACAAATATGAACAAGAATATTTTGATTCAGGTAGTTTCTTGCATTATAGGACTGACAGATATGTTCTCTGTTGGGCAGATTCATGTCATATAGGCTGTTAAGGTTAAAAAGATCTCTTCAGGAACTGATGGTACACCAACTGAGCTTATTAAGTAAGGTGCAGATATAGTAGCATCACTTATTGTCCCAAAATACTCAAGGCATTTTACCAGAAGAGTCTAAAGCAAATATGAAACAGGAGTTGGAAATCTTTACACTTGACACACAAATGCTAGTAAAAGTGGATTGTTTCAGTATGGAAGCTTACCTCATCAAATATTTGTATACAACGGATTAGTTGTGTCATGCATCTTGATGACTTAGGGTTTCCAAAGCAAGTACTCCATGGAAGATTCTCAGTGTCCCCAGCACAAACCCCGAAAAAAAAAAAAATTCATATCACAAGAACAACTTTCAGGCCTTCAACATCAGTACTGTTCATTGGGAACACATTATGAATGAACAAAGGAAAATAATGGTATATTATGAGGAACAATAGCCTGGAGTTTGAACACTTGCCCATCAAATGGTGAAGGGTAATGCTGGAAAACTGCAGAATGTTGGAAGTACTGCATTATAGAGTGTCCAAACATTATCTTGTCTGCATAGTCTGTGTGTGGATCATTACACTTTGACTTGCTGGATTTGTCATCCATAAAAGTTACATATTGGAAGAGCAAAGGTCATTGCTTATATGCATGCAATTCCAGTAGCAACAATGAAGCGCCGCTGCCTTCTATATCCAAAAGTGTACTTATCTACTGCTGGGCTGAAAATGCTTTTTGAATGAAGGTACAGATATGTAGTTGCTGTTGGTATGATTCTTGTCAGTAGTACAATTGAGAGTGGATATCAATAAGAAGTGGTTCAGTAGAGAGGGAGTGAGAACTGGTGGTACTGGTAGGATGACGTAATGATTTCTACATTTATTAGTTACAGCAGCAGACAGAAGTGTCATAGAAGGTTAGATGATAGGAAGACGAATGGTAACGGCTAGAAGGTTGCGTGATTGGAAGACCAATGGTAAGGACTGTAGCAAGTGGAAACGTGACAGGGACGTAATGGAGGAGAAATCTAATTGGTACATACACGTTATGCTTTAGATCTTTAGTTTTACCATGCTTGCATAACAGCAGATCACCAATCATCTGGGTCCTTTGTCATCTCCTGTAAACCTCAGTATCCCGAGGTCAGCCGTCACTATTTTATCCCACATCTGCATGAATCACCACTTTCCATGGATTCCATCCATTGTAAGCAGTTGAAACCTCTTCATGTAGCTGTCCTTATCCATAAGTATTACATGCCTACACCAGTGCAGTCTTTTCTCATGTATGTTATGTCTGATTCATTTTGTGGCCCAGTTTTCCCCTCAACACATTTGCACTCTATCATTGGTGTACACTGATATTGCACATCCAGCTGACCTACATAGAACGAGAGGAAATTGTGAACATCATGAGGTTGTTTTACTTAAACACGATCAACTGAATCACATTTATGTTCCATTACACTTTGTTCTGTTATTCCCCAAGAGAAGAAAGCCTAAAGTATGATACTTGTTTGTGTTTATAACAAAAGATTTACCCAGATGGAGCATTATACATACAGAACAATGTTTCAGTTAGAAGAAGGATGTTGTTGATATATATGTGGCTTCAGTGGATTCAAAAGAATCAATAGGAACTAAGAGCAGTCATCCAGACTTGATATACCAAGTGCAAAGTGATGATTCAAGTATGAGAGCTATTTTGGGCTTCCAACTTCCTTCACTTGGGTTCTAGGTTATACAAGATGTCCTTGAAAGGACCCAATGAGCATGCTTCATTGCTGCTGAAGTCTGATTGGTTCCTTGTATTTACGTGTAATTCTAGTGGCTATGTAGTTGTTGCAGAGCTTGAGATGCATCATAAACCATAGGACTAACCAGATTTGTTTTCCAGGGTATTCAATTTGAAGTTGTTAAAAAGCTTGAAGAAAGAGAATATACTTGGAAAAGTGAAAGGTTTAGTTTACACGATTGAATTCCAGAAGTGAAGACTTCTACATAGACATAAGCTGATAATTTCAGAATAAGATAAATTTCACATGACAGAATATTCCAATATGCTTGTTTCTACAGTTATTTTGCTGGAAACCATTTTGAAGTATTAATTTGTATTGTCTTTGTTACAAAAACTGTCTCGAACGCTTATCAGGTATGCAGGAAAATGTTTGGATCAGCTAAACTTCACTGTTGCATCAAGATGCTTGCATTACTCTTAAAAAAAAAGAAAAAAAGTGGCTCTTCAGACCAAAAGCTTTTTACCCTCCCCCTATTTTTTTTTTTTTTTTTTTTTTTTTAATAAGGGTTTTGCTTGCAACAGTGATGTTAACAACAAAATGGCAAAAATAATTTGAAACTGGAATTAAATTTCATTACTTTTTACAAAGTGATTTGCCTTTCTTGGTGGCAAGATGACTTTTCCTGGTGATTGTCAACAAAAAGCTTTCTGTTTTAGATTTCGCAGAGCTGCTGTTGTATATGTAGTTATGAGCTGGTGTGTGTGTGTGTGTGGGGGGGGTGATTTATCATGAATATGTAACTAGTGACTCTTGAGTACCAAAAAACAGCTGATTTTCTGCCTCACATTGTGGAAGAGAGGAAACCAGTGCATTCTGTTATGAAGATAGTTTCCAAATGATGCTGAGGTTGTAATTGAATGAATGGGAAAAGATAAATGCAAGTTTTGGTAGCTCATACTATCCCATACAAAAACTGTTGTTGATTTTATCAATGAGGAAATCAAACAAGATACACTTACAGGCGCTTTGATTCCTGTGATGAAGACAGTCTGTACAATTATAGAAAGGATTTTGTAAACAGCTGTAACCTTAGAATCCCTTTCTTTCATCTTGAAAACTGGATACTTTGTAAGGTTATTGCAAACTGAAATGATCCGAATGGATTTTGCATTGGAACAGGAATTAAAATAACACATTTGCATGAATGCATAATTAAAGGTCACATTGTTTGAGAAGTGAAAATGCAATAGTAACAGGAATTGAACTGAGACTGGATACCTCTCTACCAATTGACCCTTAACCAGTAAACACTCTCCAGTTCAAGTGGATTTCACACTGTAAACTGTAAGTCGATAACTTATTGAATGAAATAGGACTCTTCTCAATTGATCTATTTGCATATGCTGCAAACAATGTCACTAATATTGCTTACACTGAAATTTTCCATTGTTGAAACTATTTTTATATCAGCCAAACAATTAAGAAATACCTATTTATAAGTACATAGGTTTTGGTACATGTTCATTATCCTCCTTTGTATTTTAAAATTAACCCTTTAGCATTCAAATTTCTCTGTTAAATGTAATACTTATTTATTCACATAGATTTGAATTAGTCATGAATTATATCGTAGCTTTGATATTTCAATGACATTATTATTAACTTTTAGAAAAATATTGTAGGGTAAGTGTGAGAGGCCAGATCTGGCTGATTTGAAGATAAAACAGGTAGATTATTTTGGTCGGATATGGCTGGTTTAAATGCTAAAGGGTTAATCATCATTTATCATAACTGATGCTGAGCAAAGTAGGCACACTTGTGTAGTAGGTGGATGCATGCATTTGATATATATATGTATAAAAATGAATAAGAACAGAAGATGGACCATGAGAGACTTTATTACTACTCACAACAGCTGTTTCAACCCGCCATGCATTGATTCCACTCTGTTGCATTGCTATGCATCTGGTTGCATCGCATCAACTTGTGCATTTTGGGTCTCCTTGGGTGAGCCTATAGAAATCTCGCCATGGGTTAAATATCACTTTGTTTCTCTGTCGTACCGCAGTAGTTTTGCTGTGTGCAGCCAGCGAAGGACTGCTAGTTACAAGGTACCCACTTAAACCCCTCTAAACCAATATAAAATATATGTGTGTGTGTGTGTGTGAGAGAGAGTATTGCATTTTCAAAACATGGTTAACTTAGTTCAGTTTCATACACTGAGTTTTATAATGCATTCGTTTTTAGGATGGTATAGACCTGCATGGGTTTGGTGTACTGCTTTCCTCATATATATTCCCCCCCCCCCCCCATTTTTTTTTTTTTTACCATTTTGCCCTCAAGGTATAAACTCTAAAACTATTTTTTCAAGCAAGATCTTCTTGCAAAAGCTGACAAGCATAGAATAAGAGAATTCTGCAGGTTTATATGACATAAAAAACTGAGATCAAGTCTGTGATAAATAAAAAAAATTCAAGTCTATTTTTCAAAATTAAAAATAAATTTTTAATAGTTTTTTTCTTTAACCCTTTGGCATTCAGATTACTCGATTAACTGTGATGTTTATTTATTCACATTGCTTTGAATTAATCATGTATTATCTCATAGCTTCGAGATTTCTATAATGTGATTGTTTATTTTTTGAATGACATTGTAGAGTAAGTGTGATAGGCTGGATGTGGACAGTTTCATTATAAAACAAGTAGAATATTTTAGCTGGTTTAAATGCTAAAAAAGGGTTAAAGCTAATTTTTTTTTATTTTTGAGTTTAAAACATTGTATTTTGTTCGAACTGAAGTATTTTTATTTTATTTTATTTGAATTACAAAAGTTTTATATTTTTACCCTCCCCATATAATTATTGTTATTGATTTGAAAATATAATTTGTATATATTTTTTATGACTTTTGTTAATCAAGTAAACAATTATTTTTTAATTCATATATTAAATTTGCAACTTAAAAGAAATACATAAGTATATTATGAAAATACTGGTGTCACAAAATAATCAGTAACAAATACAAGCATTGAAAATGTGGGTATTTAAACAGTTCGTGTGTGTGTGTGTGTTTCTTTAGAATATTTGACTATGAAGTAAATGTTGCCAATACTGAAAAAGTGAGACAGAAGACGGAAGGAAACCTAAAAAAATGCAAGAAAGAGAAGCTAAACAATCAAGAGGTTTATGGTGTCATTTCTTGAACAGCTTACTATTTTATCAGCATTAATAGTATTGCCAAGTGTATCAGAATTAAATGTCTTACTACAACTAGCCAGAAGCTGTCTTTGAAAGAGGCTGTAGATGATAATAATTTGAATATTGAGAAACAGAAAAACATAGCACAGCCTATATAACCAGGTATGATTGAGCATCATGGCATAGGTTTCTTGGTGTTTGTTAAAATGTCTAAAACTATTTGATCAGTTTCCCTGTGGACAGAAATGGAGGGTTATATTGGTTTTGAAATATTTTGAAAACATTTTCCTCTTAAATCCTCCCACTGAATGAATGATGGTTTAAATGAAAGGATGTAGAGAAGTTTGGCACCGATAGTTTCTAGAAGAAATTACATGTTTGCTTTTTCATGAAGAGAATGGATTTGGTCGTTGGAAATCCTTAGGAAACGTTTATCCATGAAAAAGCAACATTGATATTGCTTGGCCCTAGAGATAGAAATGGTGAGATTTTAGAAAATAGAAATTATTGATAGAAAGCTTCAAGTTCAAATTGCAGTTGAGTGAGGATGGGGTTGGTTGAGATGTTCTCTGTAGGATCTCCATTGTGTAAAGGTTTTAAGCAAGTCAAGACATTGCATTGCTTGGTCACAAGAGGAAAAGGAAAAGTAACTTTGGAAATTTTAGAGGATTACTAAACTTGTTGGCAGACTTTGATCTTATCTTGAGAGAACATCTTGGTTATGTGAAAAAAAAACCCTGGAAGAATACTATATTTACCGCCATTAGTGTAAAATCAATGTATTTGCTAATGACTGGTATTGTTCACCAGAAATTGCTACATAGCATTCATAAGGCCAGCTATTTTGACCTCCTGTTTGATATTACTACAAATCAAGAGCAAATGGGCGAAATAGTTTGTTGTATTGAGTTTAAGGGGAGAACGTTTTTTTTATGAGTCATATTTGGAAACGAAAGCATACTGAAAACTGGATGCAAATAATTTTGGAACAATTTGTAAAAGACAAATGCTGTTTGAAAGTTGCCTAGTTCAGCAATTTGTTAATAACCATTCTTTCAATTTGACTAGGGTGTGTGTGTGTCACTGATATAAATGGTGTTGAGCTTTCTGAAGAAATCTTACATTGCTAAGATGCTTTATGAAAAGTCACCCAAACATTGATCTGTTTTTTTATTTTTTTAAACTAAGGAACTGAGATAATGATTTTAACAATTTGCGGAAAGCTTTTTGATAATGTCTCAGGTGTAATCTTTCAGCATATTGAAATAGATCTTGAGAGCACCACTAAGCCACAAAGAATGATGTTGGTGGTAGGGACTATAGAGTGTTGCCCTGTTCATCATTGAATGTGAAGAGACTGGAAACATTAATTTTGATAGTATTGATGTAATTGCATCATCAATAGTAAGAATAGTTTTGAAATTAAGTTCAAAATAATTAATAAAAACAAACAAAAATATGTGCAAACAAGACATTACTTTTTAAGTTATATAATTAAAATATTTTTATTTCAGTAAATGTTTGTATTTTTGTATTACCTGTAAATGTATTAATTGTCTATGTATTGTTTATGTATTTTATATAAAATGTGTGTATTGCTTTTCATTTACCATAAAATAAAATAACAACACTTTTTTTAAAAACACTTTCAACCCTGATAAGTAGCTATATGCATTATTATTTGTACTGATAACTTATATAATGGTTTATTTTTGTAAACATCTTAGCATCCTGGGCAAAGTAGACTTCCGCCGCATATATTATTGATATGAGGGGAAAACTATAATTGTTTTATTCTGAAACTGAATCTAGGTCAAGAGCATGGTGATTTTGATGCTATTGGAACATTGTTTACAAAACAAAGACTAGTTGAGTGTGAAGATGCTAGACTACTCACCATTTGATCAGAAGTTCAAATATCACTATGGAGGGCCCTTTACATGATCTTCTGACCTATTAGAAATAGCAGTCAAACCTCTTTTATATCACATCCTACTCTCTTGAAGAACATAATCATTAATGGAGTCAAGATAAGATGGTCATGGTTGAAATATCTTTCATTTTGGTTTTCTCAGTCAGAACTTAAACAACAACAACATTGTGCTGTACATTTAGTTGATGTATGCAACTCAGCTGACTCTATTTAGCCTGACTAACAAAACAGTTTCACTGAGTAACATCTGGTTTCAACAAAACTACCATTCTCACTCATAAGAACATATATATATATATAATATAAATGTGTGTGTGTGTCTGGTAATACAATCGGGAAAAATATAACTAAAAACTAGTGTGTGTGTGTGTGTATATATATATATATATATATAATACCAGGTGAATTTCTATATATTGGATGACAAGAATGTAACCAGTTGCCGAGGGGCATACAGAGTGCTGTCTAGAATAGGCGTATTCCTTGAAACTGTAGTCCAGCGCAGGCACATTGCCAGCTCCTCTGGTTGGGGTTACACTCCCTTATCAATTTATAAATAGAATGTATTTTAACAGGTCTGAGTGTTTTGACTCCTATTTCTAGCAATACCAGCCCTCTCCCAGAGCCCTTAATTACAATTCATGATAATTTAAGTTCCTTCTTGGTAATGTATTGTGATATGTAAGCTCTTTGGCTCTAATATAAATTTATATATATATAACCCATGCTTGCGTGGAAAAACGGACGTTAAAGGATGATGATGATAGTGTGTGTGTGTGTGTCTGGTAATACAATTGGGAAAAGTATAACTAAAAATTAGTGTGTGTGTGTATGTGTATATATATATATATAAATATATAATTGGCAGAAGTTACTAAGAGACTTCAAGGGCCAAGAGTTAAAGGAAAACAAGTTTTGAAAGAAGAAAAAGAAATCTACACCTATGTCTGAAGTATTTAGAAGGGTGAAAAGTAAATGAAACATTTAAACAGACTTTTCTTACACCTGATAGCTTTTGGCTAAAATTTAAAATAAGTTTAAGAATCAATAATGTATTTTAAATTCATATATAAACTCTGGTGATATTTTTAGTTCCTAGCCAGTCATGAAGCAATGATAATAATAATAATAATAATAATATATAAAAAAAAATATGTTGGTTCATGTTTAACTGGTTATTTTGAAAATGATAGCTATATCAAGAGTTGCTAGTTTTACCCACTCCTCTATTTTAGCCTTTTATATTTACCTTTTTATACCCATTTTGTGTCTGTACTATAGTCACTTTGATAGATTTGGTGTATGACCTTTTATCTGCAGCAGTTAGATTTAGTGGAAACTGCAGCAAGAATGGGGGTAGAAGCTAATTGTCTAGATAGGTCAGGCTCCCACCCAGCTTCTTTGTGTTAAAATGTCAATTTCTAGTATTGGTAATCTATTATTTGTTTGAGGTTAAAGTTTACTGTGTTTATCATAGTTCTTCAACATGGTTTCCTTGATGAATTTCTAGTTGAAGCTAGTTCGCTTACTGGTACACCTCACTCACTAAGTAAATAGTTTGTACATCTACAGCAGTTAATAGTTTTGCAGACGAAAAGGCTACTTAGCATTCTCCTCGCTATCATTTGTGAGAAAGCTACTCAAGGTCTCTGTTTAAATGCTGACTTGCATATTCGACATTTATAGCAAGTTTATTATGTCTTGGTTAATTTTTTGTTACTGTACAGTTTTAAATGTTTGGGATTGGCAGACAAATATTATTTTATAAAAAACAGGAAAGTCATTTACAGTTTCAAAATATAGTTGTTGCACTACCAAATAGAGTTTTGGTGGAATGGGCCCCAGTGAATTAAAGTCCCCTCCCCCCTTCACATAAACATGCCCTGTTTTTTTGAAGAATTACAAAAAAATTACTTTAAGTATAATTCCATTCTATACTGGGCACGAAGGCCTGGAATTTTGAGGGAGGGGAGTAGTCGATGTTATCGACCCCAGTTCG
>JAOPUL010000001.1:115302232-115321510 GCA_027564515.1 Octopus rubescens | reverse complement strand
CAGTGGATCATATATTCGAGGAAGAAGCACACTCTAATATATTAGAGCAGAAATATCTTTAATAAATCCATTATTCCAATCAAAGAATTACCATTGGTTTTGTGTCTCAATGGACATCTCTTCAGATACAGTCATCACTTCGAGATGGTCAGTTAAGAAACATTTATTCACTGAGATTCGTTACATACGATTTTGAATCTGAAGAGACGTCCATTGAGATGTGAAACCAATGGTAATTCTTTGATCGGAATAACGTATTTATTAATTATATATATTTATAATTATCAGTGCCGGTAACATGTTAAAGGCACCTGGTACACTCTGGAGTGGTTGGTGTTAGGAAAGGTATCCAGCCATAGAAACCAAGCCAAAAAACTGACTGGAGTCTGGTGCAGCTCCCCGGCTTGCCAGTCAAACCGTCTAACCGATGCCAGCATGGAAAACTGATGCTAAATGATGATGATGAGTCTAATAAACCTCTAATCTAAATTAACTTGAACTAATAAAAGTGTGTGTTGGTGACTTTTAGGTTTTTCAAAATACCCAAATACAATTAGAATCTAAAACTCGTCTCAAAACGTTCATTTAGCCAACATGCAATCATACATACTAAATGTGTTCCCAATAGTTTAATTGTTGTACTACACCAATAGCACTTTGGAGACATGCACACTCACACAATGCAGTTGTCATATATCAAGCAAGACCTATAGTTAGTGAATAGATATTCCTTGGAATCATGCTAAACCTGTTGCCAAGGATTGTGGGGAAGTGAAGGACACTAATTGATCTGAATAGAGGAAACGGAACTAACTTATTTGGTAGCTCTAGTTGATTTATTGTTATTTATTTAATTGGTGAATAATATTTATTGGTTCACCACAATGTATTCATACACAGGCATATATTATATGACACTGTTAACTTTTGTTTTTGAGTGGTGGTGGGTATTATGACTAATGTACGATATACCAGTATCATCATCATTTAGCATTCATTTTCCATGCTGGGATGTGTTGGACAGTTTGACTGGAGACTGGCAAGCTGGGGAGCTGCACTAGACTCCAGTCCGTTTTGGCTTGGTTTCTATGGCTGGATGCCCTGCCTAACAACCAACCACTCCAGAAAGTGTACTGGGTGCCTTTAGCATGTCACCAGCATTGGTGTTTTCAACGTGTCACTGGCACTGGTGTTTTATAATTAAATGAAACCTTTGAAGTTAACATAATAAATATTGCTTTCTCTAAAAATAAACATAAATAAAAGCTGTTGCAAAGTCAATGACTTTTATGAAACTTAAAATAAATATAAACATTTTTTTCTAAGGTATTTGAGTAGTGTTTAATCTGTGTGTGTGTGTGTGTGTGTATGAATATATATATATATATATATATATAAATATATAAATATAAATAAAGGTGTGTTGAAAAAGTATCTGGCCTGGCCTCTGGGCATAAAAAACACGACTTTGCACATTTCGCAAATTTTATTTAATCACTTCAAAATACTCTCCTTGGGAGTTCACACACTTCTCTCAGCAGTTCTGCAATTGCAAATAACACCCCCTGGAACACTATAAAATGCTATGGAGCTCTGCCGTAGCTCTTCACATAATTTCCTCTCGAGACTCAAATCGCTTCCCTTTCAGTTTGGGGAAGAGCCAGAGGTCACATAGTGCCGAGTAGAGAGCTTGTCAAACAAATGTTGTTTTTGACCTAAAAAGTTTGGATTACAAGGTGCGTTCAAAAGTATCTCACTTTATATTTTTGCCTAAACTCTCCACAAGCACAAATCCTCCATTAAAATGGAATGCACTGATTCTGTGCTTATTCTCACTTCCTGAGTAATATCCTGGATTGTTACACGACGGTCTTCCATGACTACTAGCCTAACCTTCTCAATTGGCGCCTTGCCTGAACTTGCTTCACTCTCCACTGAGGTGTGCAGTCATGTTTGATGCAGTTATATCACTCCTTGATCTGAGTTTTGCCCGTTGCATCATCGCCAAAGGCTTGCTGTATCTTCTGGATGGTTTGGGTTTGAGTATCACCAAGCTTTTGGTAAAACACAATGCAATATCTCTGCTCGGTGTGTTCAGTCATTTTTGCATGAGGCAGCCTACAGAAACCTTTCATGCATGTGCAGGAAGGGTGGTGTTACCCCCACCCAAAGGATCTTGCCCACCTGGCATTAGTTTTGGCAACAAATTGCCCCAGTACCTTTTTTCCTTTTTAAGCCTCGTATTTATTCTGCCAGTCTGTTTTTTGCTGAACCCCTAAGCTATAGGAACATAAACAAACCAACACAGGTTGTAGAGCCGTGCTGGGATGAACATTGACACACACACATGGTCTTCTTTTAGTTACCATCTACCAAATCCACTCACATGGGTTTGTTCAGTTGGTTTGGAGCATGGAAAAACGGACGTTAAAGGAGGAGGAGGAGGATAGGTTAAACGTATTTAGTCAGCAGGTTGTTAAAGTGGATTTAGCTACTATTTTTAGCAGGTTGAGAATCACATAGACTCTCTTGATGGATGGTATGTAATAGTTATTTGGTTGGGTAATGTTCATTGACTTACTATGGATTAAGTGACACTGAAGGTGTTGTTTCTCAATGTATTATGTCAGAGACCTTTAACTCCTGTCACCAGTGCCATTTATATAATGGAGAAATTTAATCAGAGGTTAGCTTAATCATACTCGCTTTATATTTCATTCAAAATGAAAATTCAATTTTTTAAAAAATGATTTTATGTATACAATAGATCTGTATGTGTATGACCAGATATGTGTATGGATGCATGTTGTTAATGTGGAAAAGAAATGCATAAACAACATGGAGAAGTCAACTCGGTTTGCAACAAAGCAAAGACCTTTTTGGCCTTCCCTCCTATTTGTAGCGGCAACTGGAATGTTCTGAAATACATACCAAATAAGTAATTGCCTTCATATTGAATGAAAAATTAAGTCCCAGCAAATGTGAAAATGAATTTCCTGCTTGGCTTTACCACCACTAAATTCAGAGTTGGTGAAAACAAAGAATGGAAATGCATCTACACAAATTCTGTAAAGATATTGTATAATAAATTAAGTGTACAGTACTTGTTTTAATTTTATAATACAATATTGATATAAAAGATAATGATCATACATCGTAGAACTGCTGAGGAAATACGGGGACAGTATTGAAATTACATAATTTGAAAATTAAATTAAGCCAAGACATGAGAATTTCTGTCCACATTTATTCTACCGCCATGTAGGGTTTAATAAGTTGGTTCCATTTTTCACTTGGAATCACTAACATTGTCAATACTCTAGAAAGCGTCTGTATGTCCCAGTTTATTTCTCTTCTGCATTTAAATTTGGTAAAACATTTTCTAAATTAGCTATTTTGTAATATTTAAATGGTTACAGTTTCTTATTCCCTGTCTGTCTTTCCACTGAGCCACAGCTGTCAGTGGCAAGCGAATGTGGCTTGGTAGCATAGACCTACACTTTCACTTCTTACTTTAGGTGCTTATTTAGTCACTAACAGACATAAAACACCTTTTCAACAACCCCCCCCTAACCATGACCCTGCAAAATATCCAGTATGTTTACAGCTCAAGGGAGGGAGTGCTGAACCAGCACTTGGCTGGTTCTTGTTCCAGCTGAGTAGACTGGATCAATGTGAAATGAAGTTTATTGCTCAAGAATAACATGCCACCCCATCCAGGAATCAAACCTAATTGGGGCCAGATTTATGGGGGGGGGGCAAAGGGGGCGACTGCCCCGGGCCACCCTCAATATCAGGGGGAGGGAGCTTGCTATCAAGGGTATGGAGTACTTAATACAGGGAGGCTACACCTCCCAGCAAACTTGCATGAAGAGGCTCTCTTTCAATATACAACCATATCTTGATATCTTAAATGTAATGGATTCTTTTTTTATGATAAATAAGCATAGATTTCTCCACGTTGCCGACACCAATAATTTTCCAAGATGTTAATTCTTTTGTATGAGGGCCCCTCATAGTTTAAATTCGGTCCTGAACCTAATACATATACCTAGTGGTTCAGGTGCTGGGCTTTTTGGCTCACATTAATAATTGGCTCTTTGCATGTGTGTGTGACTGCATTTGTGTTGAGGGAATTACATTGTTATTCCTAAATTTCTTTACCGTTTTCGTCATTATATATTTCTATTAAAAATATACTCTGTGTGTTTCAGTCAATTTTGAAAATATTAAAAAGATTTAGTAAAAGAATTAACTTATTAATAATTAAATTGCTGTTTGGAACATAATGTAAGAAAAAGCACTGAAATTTTAAATTTAATATGAACATTTTTGAAACGGGAAGGTTTGTGTTAAATCTAGAAGTAGTCAAAGGTGGGTTGGTATCAAAAAGTTACAGAACTCTTATATAAGGTTAAATTACTTTTGTAGCTTTTAACCCTTTAGTATTTAAACTGGCCATAGCTGGCCAAAATATTCTACCTGTTTTATGTTCACATTGACCAGATTCAGCCTTTTCAACCTACCCTACAATGTCATTCTAAAAATAAAAACAATCACATCCTTGAAATCTCGAAGCTACAAGATGATGCATGATTAATTCATAACAATGTGAATAAATAAACATTACATTTGACAAAGTAATCTGAATGTTAAAGGGTTAAATGATGCATACCAATAACCCTAAATGAAGATGTTACCAGCTTGATTATCTTTCAGTATTTTACTTTAATCTCATCTTAACTCTTAAGTTTAAACCTTACTATGGTTGACTTTAGCTTCCTGATTGGATAAATTATGTACCAGTAATGTACTGGGCTTAATTCATTTGATTATTCATTTAGTCTGTCTTACAAAATGCGAGTCTGAGCCAAGTTAAGTGCTTTTGTTGTTTACATTGGTGAAATTAAGTTAGTATGCAATTCACTGGACAAGGCCATTTAGTCAGTCATGGTCATATACACTGTGTAGTATGTTACTCTCTGAATACAAACCATTGATCTTGGCTAATCCAACATCTTTCTCAATTATCCACCAGGGACTTAAAAAACTTATCTAAAATAGTTTGAGTTTATTGTGATGTAGGATTATCCATGAGAAATTTAGTTGTCTGTATTTATAAAATAGATTAATAGAGATTTCATGTCAAGTCTGTTAGTAATGCAAAGTCACAAACAAAACCTTACAAAGTTTTAATCTTGTTGGTGTCATATCTGTCTATTATCTAAAAATCAGTGGCCATACTAGCATTTAGGCACTACAATCACTGCTATGAAATTGGTTGAATATTTAAAATTTTAGTGACGTTGGATGGGATCGTGCTTTAGTGATAATGCCAAGCCGAATATTTAATTTTAAAAATTCTTTTTTATTCCCTAGTAAATTTTTAATACCTGCAAAATAATCTAACAGTGATATGAGAAATGTAATCCTGTTATTGAGTTTATATATCATCATCATCATCAAATATCTGTTTTCCATGCTGGCATAGGTTGGATAGTTTGACAGGAGCTGGTAATGCCAAGTGCCACACCAGGATCCCTTGTCTGTTTTGGCATGGTTTCTATGGTTGGATGTCCTTCCTAAAGCCAACCATTTTACAGAATCTACTGGGTATTTTTTTTATGTGGCTTCAGCACCAGTGGGGTTGCCAAGTAACTTGGCTGGGACAAGGAGTGGTACTGAGAGAGGTTGCTTTGTGCCGGTTGAGAGGTTAAACTATGATAGAGGGATAAAGATAGGTGTCTGACTATAGAGGAGATGCTTGGTTACCCCAGTAGGAATAGAAATGATAGTTAGACAAAGAGAAATAGATGGTGTTTTGTGAGATATGATGAGGTGCAACCCACAAAGTACAGAGGTGGGTAGATGGGGATGTTCCCTAAGAGTGTGAGTAGAGGGGGAAGAAGTGACTGTAACAAGTGATGGTGAGAGAAATGGTAGTGGCTGGGGGTGGGGGCTATGGTAGATATGTGAGGAAGATGGGCTGTGGAGGAGTTTTGATGGGAGGAGGGGGTCATGGCCATGATTTTACTTAGCTTGACTGTCTTCTCAAGCACAGCAAACCACCTGTTGTTTTGGTCCCTTGTCATCTCTGTAAGATTCAACATCTAAAGATAATTTCTCACCACTTTATCCTGTCCATGTCTTCCTGGGTCTACTACCTCTTCCACAGATTCCCTCCACAATTAGATATCAGCACTTCTTTATTGCAGCTGTCCTCATCCATACACATCACATGACCATACCAGCACACACTACATCCGATGTCTCTTTTACCCAATTTTTCTCTTTAAAACATTAAATACTTTTGTCATACATGCAATACACTGACGTTGCACATCCACCGAAGCATTGCCCAACATCATACAATTAAACTTCAATGTGTTTTTAGTACAGTAGAGAAAAAAATATAGGTTGCACCATAAGTTATAAAACAACTTGTTTTGTTGCAAACAACATGAGCAATTATTAAATACTTAGCAGCTATATTCTTATAAAATACCTCTGTTGTGTTGAGCTTGCATGAAATAGATTTGCTTGACATGTTTCTCATTGTGTATAATCCATTTATCTAGTTAACCTCATTCTTCTTGTCTAATATCTCAAGCTGAATATATTTCGAAGTAGTGGTTAGGAATGTTAGATACCAATTATTATTATTATTTTTACAGTGTACTTAAAGACATAACATATCTTTTATATTTTGGTCATCAGTAAACTGGAGTGCCATTATCTTTGTTGTTTCTTATCTTTTCAGTACACAACTAGTTTAGGGTTAGTGGATTCATAAGAGCAGTTGGAAATAAACTTGGCAGCATGAATAGAAAAAGCTGAAACTAAACATATCTTTTCCACAAAGATACATTGAGATCTCTGACCCTTCTTTTTCTGGAGGTGTTTACTAGGAATTGATATGAATGGACATTCTTGGGAGGTTTTTAATCTAAAACAATTATGCATAGGATAGATAATACTGCTCATAAATACTGAGGCTTCTCTTGTCTTTAGTTCTACACATTTCTAGCCTGTTAACTTTGAAATGTCATTGAAACCTGATTTCTGTACAAGATTTTTACATTTAATAGTACTGTATCATATATTGGCTGGTGGGGTTCTAGTTTCCTTTTCCACTGTTGTTATTTAGCAGCTTGTTGATAATATTGATCCATGTAGTAGTAATAATACCTTCAACACACCCCAGCCCCGTGGTTTCAAAGAGTATAACTTGTTAATTTTATTATATTTTTGTTTTATTTTGCACCATATGGTGAAGAAAATAAAGCAATAAACTGACTTTTTGTTGTTGTTGTTAGCTTTCATTCTTTGTTAAGTCTTAAATTACTGTTTAACTTTTAATCTTCTACATGCACTTAAATCTCTAAAATAAAAATGTAAAAGCAATTATTTTACTGCTTTGTGTCATTCACAGGTTAAGACATTGACTTAAATAGTTTTAGTCAATTATATTCACACACACACACACACACACACAGTACTTTTAGCCTGGTACTTAATTTTTCAAACTATATTTCTTTATTTAAATGGACGTGTTTGGCTTTTGGAGAGAAGGAATATAGCTTGATACCCAAATATTGATTTCAAATTTTGGCACAAGGCCAGCAATTTTGGGGAGGGGTTAAAGTTCATTACTTTGGACCCCCTCTTCCTAAGTTCAACAGGTACTTATTTTTTTCAACCCCAAAAGGATGAAAGGGAAAGTCGACCCTGGCTGAATTTGAACTCAGAATGTAGAGACATGCCGCTGAGCATTTTGCCCCACATGCTAGCGATTCTGCCAATTCTCCGCCTTAATACCTATAAATATTACAAGGTATTTTTTGTTTCACAAATTTTTATCCACACACACACAACGCTCCTTAAGAAATTTGCTCTCTATATTTCACTGTCAGAGCATCTATCAATTCAAAGATATTTTAGAGGATACTTATTTAAAGCTCTGTGTAGTAGGAATGAACCTAGTGGTTTGTTAAGCAAAAGTTTTATCCCTGCATTCAAAAGCCTTAAGAATGTTTGTATATTTTTATGTTTTCCAATTTATAATCTATATATGTATTTTAAGAGGAAAGCCTTCTGGTGTGTATTAGCAATTTGAAAGCAATTATTTAGACAGTCTTTATGAGAATTGTTATATTTCAGCATTTATTAATCTTGCTTTTGAATTTACTAACAAAACTGATCTGAAGTCCAGCTAAGCAAGGAACTTTGATCTCAGATCTGCCAGTCTTTCAGAAATATGGGAAACCTAATCCTGCCATCTAATTCCCACGATTTGAAATAAAAATGTAAAGGGTCAAGAATGAGCAGAGAATATAACTCAATACCACAGCATATACTAATGTCATATTGTCTGAAATGTAGTATGATATACTCCCTAGAGATGCAAAACAACAGAGCAGATGTCACTTGAGAATTGCAGTTATCAACTAGAAAAGTTTTTTTTGTTGGGATACATTAATAATGAAGTTCATTGAAGTTTAATTCTTACTCTAGAAGAAACAGAGAGAAAAAGTGTTTGTTCAATTGTTCATCTTTTACTGTCAACAATGTGTCAAATGATTTGATTGGTTTTTTTGGTTTGTTACATAAATATTTAATGTTTTGGGTCAGGTCCTTAATAGATAGTTTATCAAATGTGACAGCTGTAGCTCTTTGTCATTAGATATGACTAAATGTCACTTAGTAACTTAGTCACTCAGTCAGTGGTGTAGTGAAAGGGTTGTAAATAGAAATACCTTTGTCTATTTTGAGCTTGATGCTCACTTTAAGATTACATAAAGCAATTTGAAATTTGTTTCCAAGTGGAACAGGAGATTCAGTTCAGTGGTTTAATGTAGCTGTAGTTGAACAACCTGGAGTAACTCGGTTACTATGCCAATTTGTCATTCCTGTTTTTTAAATTTTTATCTCTTAGATATGATTTACCCCAACACAATTATTATTTTTTATTATTTCTGTTTCTTTTGCAAATATATTGATCATAGGGTGTTGTGTGCGTCACAGTAGACATAGATTTACAATGGCATTTAACAATAGAAACCTTAACTGCTGTTACTTTATAGTTTCATGTGTTGTACAATGTCTGTGACAATCATTGATTCATGTTTGTCATGTTTACTGCAAATACAATTTGATGGAATCTCAAACAAATAGATGTATTTAGCATTTCTTGGGAAGTTAACCACTGAATTGAATTTCATTTATCTTTTTATCAGTTGTCTGTATGCATGTTTCAAAAGGGAAATATATATGGAAATACAGTAATTAATTCCAATTGAATTTCTAAAGAAACAATAAGATTTTCTGAATGTTTATTTTTTTATTTTATGTCTCTTGTTGCTACACGTTTCATCTAATTGGGAATTTTTCATTTGTCATTTTAGCTTCTCCCCTCTCTTTTGCTCTTTGTAAATGATAAACTGAACTCTCAGCACCATTGATTCTTCAAGAGCTTTTCTCCAATGTTTTAATGATTACATTTAAGCCGACCATATTTAGCCCTAATATTCTACTTGTTTTATGTTCAAACTGGCTATATCCGGCCTCTCACACCTACCCTACAATGTTATTGTGAAAATAAACAATCACATCATTGAAATCTCAAAGCCACGAGATAATGCAAGATTAATTTATAAAAACATTTCCGGTAAGTCCGAGAGACTGGATCTGACCAGTTTGAAGATAAAACAGAATATCAGATGACATTGGCATAACTGAAGATACATTCTCTACATTTATCATTTTTTAAAGACTACAGGAAAATATTATACAGAACAGATATATAACACTGTGTCTATAAATCTATGGTAGAATTGCTGTAATATATTTACTCTGAACGGGGATTATTGGCAAAACTTGATAAGTCTGTGTGCAAATTAAACTTGGATAAATTCACAAAAGATTTATTGAACAAAAGTAACACTGGACAGAAATACAGCAGCAGAAATATTTGTAAGGAATATACTATAGAAAGCAAAACCAAAAAAAATAATTCGAAACAATATGAATAGATAAGAATTCTACTTGTTTTATGTTCAAACTGGCTATATCCGGCTTCTCACACCTACCCTACAATGTTATTCTGAAAATAAACAATCACATCATTGAAAGCTCAAAGCCACAAGATAACGCAGGATTAATTCGAAACAATATGAATAAATAAGCATTACATTTGACAGAGTAATCTGAATGCTAAAGGGTTAAGCTAAATCTGTGGGCCTAAGTTTACAAGATGTTAAAGATGTGATTGATGTTTTTTTTTTTTTGTCTTTTTGCAGCTGTTCAAGAAGAGCGTCAACGTGTGAAAGAAAAAGGAGAAGGTGAAGTAGAGAGCACCAGCAGTGCAAATGTGGATATGCCTGTGGAACGAATCTTAGAAGCTGAATTAGCTGTAGAACCAAAGATAGAAACATATATTGACACTCAGGTAAGTTTCTTTGCAGGAATAACCATCAATTTTGCCAATTTATATTTAAAGATGTGACAAAAGCTTGTTACAATTCGAATATATGTATTATTATTAGCATTGATGCTTAAAATTGAATAACACCCCCACCCCCCTCCCCAATGGACTGCAGATAAATCATTAACTTAAGATTAACCTATTTTTCTATATTTTATTTGTTTTTTTAATTATTTTTAACTAATTTCTATGAGCACTATACATTTTTAATTGGTTTTTTTCTAGTTAACATATCTTTGAAATTTTCCGTTTAATGAGTTTGGAACTAATTTTAATTTCTCAGTATTTTGGGAGGAAATAAAACAAATGACAGCTTTATATAATAAATGTTTGACAAGGAAAGTTAATGCCAGTATAAGTACAGCTTGGGAAGTAAACAGTTCATGCGCACTTATAGTTTTATGATCATTGTAAAACAAAACAAAAAACAACAGACTACATTTCAGGTTAATTATTTGTTTCTGGTAGCATCGTTATGTGTGTATGTAACCAGAAAAGATATTGCTTTAATCTGGTTAGTGACAAATAGCAGTTGTAATAACTTCTCAATAAAACAGACATGAAATAGGAATACAACTATCTTTTACCAGTAAATGGAGCATAATTTTTTCTTATATAAAAATTGTGGTCTGAAGGGTTATTGTATGTCTTACAATAATATCTGGTAGTTGAGGCCAAGGTACTATATAGTAGTAGATTCACTTTATTCAGTGTAACAATCTATTTCTGTATAATATCTATTTCACCTCCGTATTCGACTTTAGTCAACAAAAAAAAAATTCGTTCCAGTCAAGTTAGGTTGTTGATTCCCGTTTTTATAACAACTGGTGCTGAGTACTCGGGATGGGCTTTTTGAGAACTAACAGATGTCAGTGCTGTGAGTTGGTGAGTTTTTCAAAGTTTGTTGTTGAGAGAAAATTGACTTAGCAATAGGGGACGGTGAAAGAGTTAATGACAAAGCTCTTCTCACCATGCATCACTGCATTGTGAATTAAAAATAAGGATTTGATTAGTGAAATATGTCTGCTATATGTGGTAGATTATCACCATGTCAGTGTTTGTATGCTAAAAAAAGGCAACAAAATAAGGTTGTTGGATAACAATTTATGTAAAAGAAATGAACTTGCATAGAAAATAACTGAAAGAATATCAAAACATTCATTATGATATTTTGGTAATGAATATTATCATTGATATATATGTAACTTTCATTATAATCCTCATCATTTTATGTCTGTTTTCCATGTTGGCATGGGTTAGGTGGGTAGTCACGGTCCAGGTCAGTTCTTATTGAAAATTACTGCCCACCTCCTTGACAGGTTTTTCTTTGTAAAGTGAAATTAAGTCCAGCAAAATGTACTTGTCCTTATCTATTTTATACTGTATAATCCCAAAATACATACCTAAATAGCAATTTGATTCTTGTTAACAATCTGTTTTGATTTATAAGTTACTGATGCATTTTATATACATTGTAAATAGTTGATAGCAATATTTTGTGTTCTTGTTCATCTTAAATTCACTAGTTTAATAATACCTGCTTGCTTATGTTGGCAATTTAAACTAACAGCTTCTTCTCTGGTTGATATGTTTCGGTATTTTCAGAACTACTATTTTATGTATAAGAGTGTGTGTTTGTATGAAAATTTAATTTTTAATAAGTGCAACTAATTAAAAAAAAAACCAAAACAGGCATTTTAATAAAATGTCCTTTTATTTTTTACACCAGTTATTTCTATACTAACCAAGATTGTATTGTTCTGAAATTTAAATATTGGTATGGAGTCTGTCAGTAATTATTGAAGCACTATTTTTATATCGACAATCACTTTACTGTTAACGAGGAATAGACATTTTTAGATATGTTTCATGTAACAATAGAGAAATCATGACTATGCTTAAAATGTCTTGGATCTTAAAAGATTTAAAGATATTGGGTTAAACCTGTTTTATTTCAGGTTTTATTAGTATCATGAAAATTGAGTTTAGGTGAGAGCTTGAAATTATTTTCGATCATCAAATATACAAAATAGTAACTATTTACCTATCATGATATGTCTTGCTATATAATGAAGATAACTGTTAGTGTTGAAATTTAAGCATATACATCCATTCATATGTTTTAGCTAATCATCAACAGATGGCCTAGTAATTTTGTTGTGCTAGCCTGAAGCTGACGTAATTACTATATTCATAATCTAATAAGTTAAGTTGTCCAGGAAACATATATGACGACATTGTACAGGGTTTGTAAAAAGTAAAAGTTCTTCCATTTTCCCTCTCGACACTTAATAACTAACTTAGCCAAAATTAAGATTAGAATTTTCAAGATACTTGGGTATGTTTAAAATCGTGTAATGTAACAGATTTAATTTTGATTGTCATTGTGGTTGAGATTTGATTTCAAGGCCCCACAGATGCAAGTATATAGAATCGAGATGAGTCAAATGCTGTAGAGCAGACATGGTACTTGCTTTAGTCAGAAGGGGAACACCAGAGCATGTGACCTTTTTGCAGGGTCTCCAAGAAAATTAATGTATTACAGAATATCAAGTTTTCCTCAGGCCAGAAACTTTGTCCAAATGCTTATAACTCTGTTAAAAGTATTCTAAAGCCAGCTGTTAAAGTTAAAAACTGGGCAATGGACTCGGCGTACACCTTAAAAACAAGTACACCAATCTTATGGTTTGATTCAAGGTTATATATGGTTGAAAAAGACTTGCCTAAGACGCTGCACAGTGGCAAGGATCCCATAACTATATACTGGAATTAAGTTCGCAACCACATATGACCAGCACAGAAAAGGGATGTTAAAGCACTGATAATATTTTCTTGAAAATACAATATATATACTATTTATATATCCTCGCAACATTTAGTTACCAAGACACTTGGTTCATAACTTCTATTTATTTATACATGATTGTTCTTATCAACTATATTATTTTCTGTATATTTGTGTGTGTGTGTGTGTGTGTGTGTGTGTGTGTGTGTTACAAACACATTAACTTTTGTCTGAATTTGAGATGAAGCATCGTTATATATTTGGACTAGTGTCCTCATCTTGATTGTTATAGTCACAATGTTTTGGCCATTGTAGACCCCTGCCCCCTCTCTCTCCCCTGTATTCTTGAAGTACCTGTTGTATTCAGTAATGTTCTTCAGTATTTTAAACTAAACCCTTTATTAAAACTATAGTGAGGCTATAATATTCTCATTCTGTTGTCCATGCCAGGGATACTCTCCTATTACTTGTGATGTTGTTTGCTCTTTCTGCCTGTACATCATCATTTAATGTCTGTTTTCCATGCTGGCATGGGTTAGACAGTTTGACTGGAAACTGACAAGCCGGTGCGCTGCACCAGGCTCCAGTCCGTTTTGGCATGGTTTACATATATATAGAGACATACATCATCATCATCATTTAGCATCTGTTTTTTATGCTGGTTGGGTTAGATGGTTTGACTGGAGACTGGCAAGCTGGGGAGCTGCACCCGATAGATTCCAGTCCATTTCGGCATGGTTTCTACGGCTGGATGCCCTTCCTAATACCAACCACTCCAGAGAGTGTACCAGGTGCCTTTAACGTGTCACCAGCATGTTTTTAATGTGTTACCTTAGTTAATAAAAATTAGAAACTTTAAGGTGTGTTCATGCATGTAAGTGTGTGTACATTCATTTTAAATCTGTTTTTCCATGCTAGTATGGGTCTGACAGATATATACTGAGGTATTGTGTTACAATCAGGTACATCTTCCACTAACCTTTATCTGTTTTTCTGGACATGGTAGGTCAACAAATATTACCATTTTTAGGATAAAACTTTCATGTGAAGACCTGAAATGTAAACATTCACACAGCTACATACACACTGTACTTCCTACTTACCTGTCATGTAAATTCCTCTCATTACCAAACACTTGATTTAAACCTATTTCCATTACCTAATTGTTCTAATAATAAGATAATGAATATATGTTGGTTAAGTGGTTTGGCTTGTGGCTGTGAATTAAATACCTGTGCCAGTTAAGTAACATATAACTCTGGTTCAAGCAAAATGAGCAAGCCACATCACAAACAGGAGGATAACTAATAGGACACTCCTCCAGGGGGCAGGGACAACAGAATGAGAACAATCTGCTTGCATTGATTTAATAAAGAGTTTGCTTCAAAGTATTAAGACCTTCACAATGGATACTTAATTGAAGGAGATGGAGCATACACTGGCTAAAGTGGTTGACCATAACAACTAAGATGAGGACACTGGTCTGAAATATCTGTGTATAACATGTCCAATTATTTGGGGGGTGGCGGTGTGTGTGTGTGTGTATGTTTTCAAGATCACCACCAAAATCATTGAATTTCACTATCATTTCCAGTTCAGAATTCACTGCTATTGTTTTTAATTATGTTTAACTGACACATGCTTATTTTAACCAATGCACAGACAATGCAACTAAATTTCCCATCAAGCCCCCTCCCCCAGGTTGAATTACAACTCTTTATTATCATTATTATCATTATTATTCGCCAAGAAAAATGCTTAGCGGCAATTTTCCCGACTTTACGTTCTGAGTTCAAATGCCGCCAGGATCGACTTTGCCTTTCATCCTTCCAGGGTCGATAAAGTGAGTACCAGTTATGAACTGGGGGGTCGATGAAATCGACTAGTCCCCTCCCCCCAAAATTTCAGGCCTTCATGCCTAGTATAGAAAGGATTACTGACAGAACTGCACAGAAATGGTTTTCATGCTTCAAGGAGAGGAAATTCGAACTCATAGACTCTGCACATTCCAGTTGACCTGTTCAGTTCAATGAAGATCAATTGGATAAGCTTATCCACAAAGATCCAAACCAATCCTCCAGGAAATTGGCCTGTCCAGAAGATGTCACCTTCACTTGAAGGTGAGGCCCAAACAACCTGACTGGCGACACAGCATGCTTTTTCAACATAGCAATATTTGTGTCCCCCCCCCACCCATGTTGCTAATTTGACCAAAAATGCTATTCAAGAGCTCATTTGGGAAGTTCTACTGTAACCACCATGTTCTCTTGATATGGTGGTGGTGGTGGTGGTGGTGGTGGTGGTGGTGTAGGGACATGCGCCGTTGCAGCGTGTTGCTGCATTTCGCCATTTGTTAGTGTATTCCCAGGTCCTCCCATTCAACCCATCGGGCAGTCCCCTCCCACAGTCAGTCCCCATCTTTGCGTAATACCTCTACATCTGCCATGACCATGCGGCATGTGGTCGACCAATATGAAGCGTCAACCCAGCTGGATCCTCAATCAAGAGAACACAATAAGCAGGGTCTAACTCAGAAAATCAAGCAACATGGCCACCAAACAATATTAGCTGGCACTCCCGATTCATACAAGTAACAGAACGCATCCCAGTTTCTGGGTAGAGTTTAATACAGTGCCTTCAAATTATTACCGTTTCAGTTGCTCTTGAAGTCTTCAACAACATTCAATTTGCAACCACTCAAAGCAAACAGTTCAGCATCACTTGATTGGTTGAAAGACATGTATTCGGTTTTCTTGACATTTATGTAGTCTAATTTTGGCAGCTGATGTTTCTACTCTGCTGAGCAGCTGTTGTGCTTGATCTGTTTCATTAGATATGAGTGATATATCATCTGCAAAGTCCAAGTCTGTGATGGTTACTGCTGGTACTCTCTGTGATCTTTGCCGGTCAATGGTGAAACCAAGGTCTTCGTCACTGTTGTCTATAACCTGAACTGGAAGCATCCAAATTAGTCTTGTGGAACCCACTTCATGGTGATGATGTAAGAAGAGGAAAACATCGTCATACTTACATCAACAACTTGATTGCAGACACTGGCTTGGAATGTATCCAGGACCTTGAGGCAGTGATGTTGGACCGAGAGGTGTGGCAAGTGAACTTTGTTGCTGTGGCCCAGGTTGGAACCCAGCTATAAAAGAATAATTCAGTTGCTCTCCAACAGTCTGCGAGGTATTTCGTTCGACAATGACATGGAGCAAAAAACATGGTTTGATGAATTCTTCAAGTCAAGACCTGGTGATTTCTACTGTCAGAGCATTGGCAAGCTATTGGAATGTTGGCAAGAAGTCATAATCAATGCTCGACTCGGTATGAGCGCATGCACTGTTACAGTGCATCGCTGCATCCACCATTAGTTGGTGATTCCCTAATCTTGACAGATAACACCTTTTCACCACTCAGGTGACAACCCTCCAACCCATGGGTCTGTTTGGGTAGTCGCTTGTGAGGGTTTTTACCAGTAAACAATGAAGGAGAATATATTGATTTCAAATTTCGGCACAAGGCCAGCAATTTCAGGGGAAGGAGTAAGTCAATTACATTGACCCCAGTGCTCAACTGGTACTTATTTTATCGGCCCAAAAGGATGAAAGGTAAAGTCAACCTTGGTGGAATTTGAACTCAGAACGTAAGGGCAGACAAAATGCTGCAAAGCATGCTAACGTTTCTGGTGTGCTAACGTGCCTGGCGTGTTAACGTGCCTCGCGTGCTAACGTGCCTGGCATGCTAACTAACGTGCCTGGTATGCTAACGATTCTGCCAGTTCATTACCTTGATGAAGGAGAATATATTATTGACTGATTTGGTAAAATTGATAATGCAAAAAAAAAAAATATGGATTAAAATAAATATCAAAACAAAAAAAAAAAAACGAATTTACCTGAAAACCCAATAAATAAATAATTTTATTCCTACCACCAATCTCTTTTGCCGGCTCAAAGATCCAGACTTTCGGAAGATGCCCTCAACATTGATGTTGTCCATAATAACTTCAGATGCTCGGACCAGGAATCTATAAAAGATAACAGACAAAACTGATCACCAACGGACCGCATTAGTAAATAGAAGGTTTTCTATTTTTCCGGGGGGTGGTTATGAATTGCTGTCATCATCGTTGTCATTGTTGTTGTTAACCCTTTCATGCAGTGGGTTGTTGTACAACAACAAATTTAAACAATGGATTTATAGTCACGTGACACCTAGGAACCAATTTGACTTTGCTGTAAATGTCAAGAGTGTAGAAAAAAATTCTCAAGAAATCTTTTTAGATTTTTCATATTTTCATATCAAGCATCTCTAAAAAACTAGAACGATTTTTTTTTTCATAACTAAAGAAAATAATTTGTGCATGAAAGGGTTAAAGGATTAAATCTGATTTGATTAATTTCAGAGCAGAAAACAGTCAAATATACTGTATTCAATGGCATTTAAGACATATTGTGCTTCAAAAGAAATATCTCAAAATAAAAATCACCCAGGGTCCCCTATGCAAAATTGAGCTTGTATTACATGCTTTAATGCACTAAAACCTTTTTCTCCTGAAAATGCATGCTGCTGAGATTAGGATGCATCCTATATACTCAAGCGCATCTTTTAGGCCATCAAATATAGTAATATCTGTGAAATTGGAAATTTCAAGCCTTTAGCATTCAGATTATTGTCAAATGTAATGCTTTTTCATTCACATTGTTTTTAATTAATTATGCATTATTTTGTAGCCTCATAATTATGATAATGTGATTGTATGTTTTATAATGGCATTGAAGCTGGCTGGCTAGAACATAGAACAGGTAGCATATTTGAGCCGGATATGGCCAGTTTAAATGCTAAAGGGTTACTGCCGTATATTACAACTATATTACCACCTCTTCACCAGTATTGTTCCCTGGTCTACTCTGACCTGGGGTAATAGCACCTTTTTAGGATCCCAACAATGGGTTAATTAGCATGTAACCCACCCGATCCAGGGTACATTGAAATCACGGGATGCAGCATGGTGGAATAAGAACTATTTCAGCAGATGAATCTTATTGAGTCAATGGTGAATATCACTAGAAGCTAAACGGATGAACTGACAATAAACTGTCAATGGCCAGGATCAACCAGATCAGTTAGCAAACTACTGCTTTCATTTGTTGTCGTGACATGCACAGATGAGATATTTCAGCTAGAGGAAGACAAATGGGACTGAAACCTAAGCCAGACATTCAAGCCTCATTGCTCAATCAGGATGTTTGGCATGGAAGAGTTACATAGGTCTGGGTAAGTCACCCAACTTGGATGATGATATTTGCAATTTATGTTTAGTCAGAGTCAAGGGTCAGAGTCAGAGTCAAGAGTCAAGAGTCAAGAGTCAAGAGTCAAGAGTCAAGAGTCAAGAGTCAAGAGTCAAGCGTCAAGAGTCAGAGTCAGAGTCAAGAGTCAGAGTCAAGAGTCAGAGTCAAGAGTCAGAGTCAAGAGTCAAGAGTCAGAGTCAAGAGTCAAGAGTCAAGACTCAGAGTCAGAGTCAAAGTCAAGAGTCAGGGTCAAAAGTCAGAGTCAAGAGTCAAGAGTCAGAGTCAGAGGCAGTACATTTTTACTGACTCCAGCTCTGAGATTCCAGAAACCCAGTAACAGTTAAAAACTTAAAGAGGTGACAACATATGAAGAAATAAATGAAAAGAAATTCTCTTACGAAGGTATGTGTCCAAATGATTCCAAATAGTAGCAGGGAACATGGGCTAAGTAATTGTTGAAGTGACGTATCTCACGATCATGCTGCAAAAGGAAAAAAAACATAACACTTGTATAAGTCATTGTTGTTGTTGTTTAGCCCCAGGTCAACAGGGATCAAATAGACCTAGAATTAAAAACATTCCAATCATAACTTTCTTCTCTCTTTATATATATATATATATATATATTATATATATATCATATATATATATATCATCATCATCATCAGCATCATCATCATCATCATCATCATCATTTAACGTCTGTTTTCCATGCT
>JAOPUL010000001.1:115273218-115285254 GCA_027564515.1 Octopus rubescens | reverse complement strand
TGTGTGTGTGTGTGTGTGTGTGTGTGTGTGTGTGTGTGTGTGTGTGTGTGTGTGTGTGTGTGTGTGTGTATTTGGATAAGTATGCACAAAATATATAAGTACGTGTGAATGTGTTTATGATGTATGTGGGGGTTTTTTTTAGATTTAATTTCTTTGTTGAAATCAAATAAAATGGCGACGTTTCTTCGTTTGAGTCAAGACAGTTTCTGAGGTTAGTAGATATATAGATATGTGCGTTAGTAGATATGTGCGTTAATATATGCATATATATGTGGATGCATTGCACTCATGTCTCTTTAGTAGACGGATGTATATGACTAACCTTTATGTTTTCGCGTATAAATTACTCATTCCAGGAAACTCAAATGGAGTATGTATGGATGCGAGTCAGTTTCGTTGTTCTTTCTTGGAAAAACACCGAATTATTTCAAGCTTTATTGTAAATCTGTTGTAACATTGTTGTTCCATTGTCTAGTACACCTACCATTATAGTACGAATGAGAATCTATTGCCAGAATACAGCAGATGTAATTTCGGCATTAGTTCGGCACATATTTTCCCACAAATTTAGACAAAATTCTCACATTTGCTACCTGACCCATTGGATAATATTACGTCTATTATATGTTCACTGTATTAATGTTTATATGGATACGTTTCGTACTATTTCTGATTTTGAAAGGAGTGGATACATACTGATTCTATTGTGTCATTGGTGTGACTGCCAGGAAAATCACTCCTACGGATAGCATTTTTTTTTTGTTAATCATGTCATCTCTCAGAATAAGGTAGTGCTTTACTATTGATGGATGTGATATCTTCTAAACTGTTATCGCACAAGAATATTTATGCCTTTTTATCAATTAGAACGTAGCATATCGTTCTACGTAGGATGTGCTACATCTATCAAATTCCAGGAGAGGCTATACTTCCCGTCAATGTTATTAGTGACCCGGTAGCCGTCGAGACGACTGGTGTCCTTGGTCCTTGAACCACAGCCTTCCTCCGCCAAATAGAGTATGCTGCGGCCCGCCGGAGAAATGAGCCCCGCGAAATGGAGTGGCTACTGCAGCGAGAGTCGCTGGCCATTCTCCGTGGCAACGCCACCGCGGTTATTACCGCGGGGCGCGCTTGAATAACCGCTCCCCCTGTCTTGGGACCCATGCCGCCCCTGCTACCTGCCTCCCCCCTGTTTTCACTCTATATTTCTTCTTTCTGTTTTTTTTTTACTTTATCGTTTCAGGGTATGTACCGATGTATAACTTTCTGCTATATATGGTGATTGTCAGTTGATCAAGAGTCGCATGAAACAGCTGACTATTCAGAGTACTTATTCAGGGGTTCTTCTTTTACTCTCAAGATGTAATTATTTTCATTGTTGAGTATGTATATGATACAAGCATGATTGTTCATTAGATATTGTCTGAATGATTGTATGTGGCACCCAAGGACTGTTTGGATAGATCTTATGTCTCTGCCATCGTTCGCCGTCTAACACAGATTTCCTTTTCAGGAAAGTTTACTAGTAGTAGTTAATATTTTCTTAGCTTAATTCTGAAGTTCATGTTGCTGAACTCTTCAAATTTCTGGTCAAGTAAACTACATCTTTTGACTTCTGAAGACTGCTGAAGTATTGTTCCTTCATAACTTTCCTCATAGCACCAACGTATGCAATATTCACATCAATTCCGAGATACTAGTAGCACTTTTCATTGGAGATAGGTGACATGAACAGATCATTCATAGCTATATTCCGAATCTAGTCAGCAATCTTTCATCAATTGACTACCAAATATGAACGCTTACCCAGATCAAACACCTATCTCCCGTGAGAATGTTCCAAACTATTCTGTCTCCTGGTATCGTAAATATTACTTGAATACAACTTTATTTCTAATACAAAAAATACGGGAATAACGTTTTTCCTTGTCTCTGCAGACACTAACATGTAGACATTGCATTTCCTCGATAGGGATAACAAGGTTTGTCGCCAGAACGAACAGCATCACAGACAAGCTGTGTTTCTAGAATATTTCCGCCGTTAATCCGATTCTACAGCAGTTGATTTAGTTCTTAGTAATAGTTGTGTGCTTCATGTTGTCGCCAGTCACTTTATGGCACCGATTATAGCGGATGGAAACTTGATAATACTGTGATGTAAATCACTGTAAATCCATGAGTGAGGTTCAGTCAAACGTCTTCATATAATCTAGCCATACTGTCGGTAGACCTCAGCGATGCTACATCGCTTCTTTGTAAGAAGTGCATCGTTGATGAAGAGCTGTTTTTCCTCCAAATCGATTCGCTCATGACATTGTTTAGCAAAGAACTGGCCAAAAAATATTCAAGCAACCTATGTACACTTTACAGTATATATATATAACACTTAAGTATGCTATGAAATTGTAGATAATTATTCCGCATTTGTCGCCTGGTTCTTAAATACAAGTGTTGTCCGTGCAAGCTACCAGCCAGTCTGATAGATCTATCTCACTGATTTTTGTCATTATGTTTTTAACAGATCAAATGGGAAATCAACTCAGAGCTGTTTCTGGTATAATGTGAGTTTCCTATAGACGCATCAAAGCCTCTCCCAGATGTATTTCATAGTTTTGTAACACCTACCAAAGGCGCCTCAGTGTTGATGTCATATGTTTCAAGGGGTGTGTTTCGCACAATAATCCTTCGATATTTCATTTAAGCTCACCATACATATGCATATGTATATGTATCCTTATTTATATGTATATGTATATGTATATGTATATGTATATGTATATGTATATGTATGTATATATATATGTATATCAATATCTGGTTGCAATGCTGCCAGTCACTTGCACTGAATATAAAACAACTGACAAAGTAAGAAGCAATACCTGAAATCTGTCATGCCAGACATTTGATAGCATCTTCTTTGATATAATCTGCCAAGCTCTACCCTTTCCACAATCTCATCTGATACTACAGCAATGTTGCTGATACTTTGATCTCATTTATTGCCTAAACTTTGCTTTTGGACATCAAGTTTAGCATCTCCATGAGATATTCTATATTGAAACTGGCTTATTGATTTTAAGTGTTTTTACTTAGTTAAATGTTTTGTTTACTGTGCTTCTAAACTTTTAATTCTGAAGTTTAGTCATGGTCAAAGTTCTAAAAGATCAGTGAATTTGAGAAAATAAATTCTGGCTTCAAAAATAACAAAGCAAATAAAACTCCAGTGTGGATACCAAGAATAGAATATTATAAACAAAGATGTCTTTCTACTACTGTTAAATTTGTTCTATGTGCCACTTTGAAAACTATTACCCTTCAAATGTCTCCATGGTGCTCTCCCCCCACTTTCTGCTTCATTTTATCACAATTGACTTGTTGGCTTCCGACTTTCTGAATTAATTTTCACAGAAATTGAAGTAAATAATTTTTACCTCCCTTGTCACATCAGCTTGCTGCAGTAAAGTTAGGCCAGATTTGGTATATGTGCAAAAGTGATTTAATTAAAAAAAAAAAAAAAGTTAAATTTCCTTTTGGGTTTCAGTTCAGGATTATTTTATAACTTAAATATCCGAGCTGGAATGGAGTGGACAAGTTACATCTGGCCTCCTGAATTAAAATTCTCTTGCCATTCTGAACAGGTATTATTTTGCACCAATCAAAAAAAAAAAAAACAACAAAAAAAAAATAATCCTTGATCCTAATTGTCCAGTATTGTTAACACTTGCCCTATATCAGCAACAAAATGTATTTGTAATAAAAGATTATATAATCAGTGTATTTCTGTAAGTTGTTATACTTTAAAACTGTTTCTCTTAAGAATTCATCATGCACCCTGCTACACTACCTGGGATGTCTGGTAAACAACATTCACCTCAGACTTCCTCCATTTCTATATCATAACAGTGAATGCTCCACCAGACCAGACTCTACAAACTGATTTTTTTTTTTTAAAAACTCTAGAATACTCCCTCCCACCTTTGCATCTATTAACCCTTTCACTGCTGTATTCAACTTTGAAATGAAGTTTGACTAGTCAAGTTAGCGCCAGTTGTTTATAAAACGAATCAACAATCTGGGTACCCGGGTGGGCATTGAGAACTAACAGATGTTCTCAATGCTGTGAGTTGGGAGAGTTTTTTCGAAGTTTGTTGTTGATTTGGTGAAAGGGTTGTAAGGCCACACAAACCTTGAGAATTTCAATTACCATGTTCTTAATCCACGCCAGGCCCATTTCCACTGGAATGGTGTTATGTCCCCCATTTTCTAGACATTGACCTACTTCCCATTACCAAAACAACATGAATTCACACTACAAAAGAAAAATAACAGAACACATAACAACTATGGAAATCTTTATTTTTGATCTTTAGAAATTGAAAAGGGCTTGATTCTGGAAAAGTGAAGGAAGAAAAGTGAATGAAAAACTTCTAGAAGCCAAGAAAGTTTATACATCCCCAGATGTTGTTAGAGTTGTTTGGAGGAGAAGCCTGCAGTAAACTAACAACTTGATGTTTATATGTACAAAAATGATTCCTCAATTCTGAGATAAGGCAACACTGCTAGAATTGGGTTTATATTTTTTTACAATAGGTATAATGATGTAATGATGCAAGTGCTTGAATGCTGAAATTAAGGATACTAAACTGATCAGACCAAAATAGAGGTTAAAGTGCAGGTTGGTCAAGGAAGATATTGTTACAAGTGGAGCAACAGATTTGTTAATCAAATGTTACTACTTGGAAGCTTTCAGATCTCGCAAAAAAAAAAAAAAAAATAATAAAATTTAATGGTTAGGAATTTTATTTTTATTTTTTTTAACTGGTGGGGACGTGAGAAGAAAGCTCTAAATAAACAAATAAATGTAAGGTGCAAGTAAATGTAGAGAGTAAAGGCTAGAAAAGAGAGTGGAAAAACAAAATGTACCAAAGTTAAAGCTAGCCTTTGTTAGTTACTTCTTTATACTTTTGATAAGACAACAAAATTGTCTTTAAAAATCCTTCCATCATAACAGGCAACAACAAATGGAAAAAAAAATTAAAAACTTGTCACACTCTCACTTCTGTTAGTTGCCATGGTTTAATCTTCATCACTGGTGAAAGGGTTTGACTAATTTGTTATTTCTAAATTGTTTTGGTAAGGTGGTGCCATTTAAAAAAACTAAATGGCTGAAATGTGACAAATGTATTTGGAAACTAGTAGAGTAGAAAATATGGAGTGCTGAGGTTTCTAAAAGGAAAAAAAAAATTTAAATAAAATTGTATAATGCATTTTGTGCAAGGAAAATTGGAGTTATGAAACTTGCTCCTTTTCCAATGTGCTTATATGAAACTAGGGTTTGGAGTGACAAGGAATTTAAAAAAAAGATTTAGGAGGTGGCGATATCAGGAACTTTCTGCTGAGTATAATGAGCCCGAAAATGTAAATGTATTTATACAAATGTAGACATTAAAAACTTATGATTTCTGACTATGTATATGTTGGAAATGCCTTTTATGACCCCCACAGGAATTTTATATTGGCCAAGAGATCAAACCATTTGTTAATTTTGATCAAAGAAAATCTTTCACCACAAATAAGAACTTCAGGAAAAAATCTCAATTCATCCTGCCAAATGAAAAGTCTCTCTCATTCACAGTTTAAAAGCTGCAATATTGATATTTATGTTAAATCAATAACCCAACTACAGATGGTATCCTGCAACTACTAATTTCATTGGACTGGAATAATTAGAAATAATATTGTGAACAATATAATTTCCTGTTTTTTGTTTTTTTTTATAGAAGAGATAATTAATCCTGCTCAGAAAATAATGATTCAAAACTAACCAATCACTTTTAGCTGACTGTAGTGGTGGGGGGTGGGGGGTGGCCATTCATAAATTCTTAACACTCAAGACTGATAATCAACTATGAGGTGGTGGCGGTCGCGGTGGTAAGAGTGGAAATGTCTTTTCTCTGTGGGAGCATCTTCGGATTTTATTGAGTAGCAGCTAAGAGGGTTTAATGAAACTGTAAAATGGCCAGTGATAAAGATATGATGAAAACTCAAAGAAAACTAACAAAAGAAGAATTACTGACTGTTATAAAGGAACTAATCTCACCAATGTAAAGTAAAATACATATGGTATTTTCATAAGGAAAACAATAAAAGAGTTACAGTCTACTGAGAATAAACAATCACACATTGTGTAATACAGAATGGATTTGTTTGCTCAGTAATTAAAATTGTTCTTAAGTGAATAAGACTAACTCAGAAACCAAAAAACATGCAGCTTAAATATAAGGAATCTTATGCTAAAAGAAACTGAAATAACAATAGATTTCAACCAACTACACCTGTAATTAAGGCCTTGACAAAACACTGCCTTTTGCCCTCAACGAAGGGAACAAACCTGCAAAATGATTTACATAAAAAAATTTTCAATAAGAACAAGAAAAACATTTGTTTCAAACTAAAAGAACTAAACCAATTTCACAAAAGATAAATCTAAACAACAAAACAGTCTACATATATTTAAGGGAGATGGGAAATGAAAATGAAACTAATATTTGGGCCTTTGGTCGAGTGACTGCAACTAACAATAGTTGTAGCAGAAATTCCAGTTATAATGAGCTGGAACTGGTAAAGAAAGCTCAAATATTCAAGATGAATATCAATGTTCATCTATTATAGTGGTTCTATGTATTTATTGAATTCAGTAGTAACCACCCCCAGATCGCTGATAACCTCCACCTCTGTTATACCCACCTCCACCACCACGATTGTATCCACCGCGGTACCCACCACCACCTCTCCAGTTGTTGGTGAATCCTGTACTCATCCCACCACGATAATTACTGCCATAGCCACCCCCATATCCTCGGGACCCACCCTCAAAGCTGCCCCCTCGGCTGAAGTTCCGAAATCCTCTCCCACCTCCACCGAACCGAGCAAATTTGTTTGGGGGTCCATTTCTGAAAAGAAAAAAAATAAACAGAAAAAGTGAGAAACGTTAAAAGAAAGAAAAAACAAATGAATAATACATAAAACGATAATCCTTTCACAGTTGCCACTTTTACATCTTAAACTAATGAATCAAAAAGAGAGATTATCTTTTATATATGGAAAATGCTATTTTTCAGTTTTTGATCTTTATCAGAAACTTTGGTTTTTTTTAGCAGGCAGAGCATGTATAGAATGCAATTAAAGAATTGTGGTTAGATGGAACATTAAGCATCAATGGGTTACTCCTGTTTTATGGAAATTAGATCTTTGCTAAAATATACCTCTAGAATCTACTTTTTGTTTGTGTATCCTAATTAAAACAGTCACAGATGGGATTTCTTTATTAAAATATCTTGACTAAGTTTGAAATTATATTTCCATGTAGAAGTATCAATAAAATATTGCTCTTGTTAATCATATTTTTATAAGGATGTCATGCTTCGCTGATGTTTTCTCAAGTTGCATGATACTCCATAATATATGGTAAAGAACTCCCTTCTGAGACAAAAAGTGAGATGCAAGTTTTTCAGTGCAACTGTCAGTTGGTGCAGATTAGGTTACCTTGCTGCAATTTTTGTATTTGTGTCTTTGCTTGAGATGGGTCAGGCCAGTTTCAGCCAGTGAATTCACAGTATCACAAACTGACACTTGACATGGAAACTGTCAACCAGTCAGGATTATAATGGCAGATACCACAAAAAACAAGAACTAGATCCAACTAGATCACATTAATCCAGGTTTTCAGCTGCCAACTTTACCTGTTAGAGTCTGTCTTAAGATGCTATGACATGACAAGGCAAATTCATCCATGATACTGTAATGGGTGACAGAACATATGATTGAACCGACAGAAGAGCTTTTTAAGCAAGAGTTGTAGAAGGAAAACAATCTGGCAACAGACATAAAATACAAAGTTCAAACAGAGAACTCAGTGAAAGCAAAGATAGTTAAATCATTTCACTTTATGTTAAGTCTACAGCACTCATGTCTCACAGCCATAAACAGTAGGAAAGTGCAAACAAGTGTTCCATAGATGCAAATACTTTTGTGGTTAAATAGATTTATGACCTTAGAAGCAAAAAAAAAAAAAAAAAAATCAGTGTTTGCTTAGTTAATGCAGGTGTCTATTTCATCTTCATCCTGGCCAGGTAGCAATAAAAGTAGCCCCAAGATACCTTGCTGCAGTTCACCATACAACAGCTGTATAGAATAGTTAATCCCCATGTCAGCACTAGGTGGTTTACATACTCCAGGTGGCAGCTCTGAAAGACCGTAGAGTACCTAGTTTGTTATGTGGCAGGTGCAGTTTTGACAGGTAAGATATACTATGGCTATCGCCAACATGCTCATAAATGTAGGCAAAAAAGGCCTTTGTCTTTGCCATTTGATTTGAGATCATCCAATCCAGATGTTAACCTTTGGACAAGCATCAAAATTGTTGTCACTCAAGCTACTAATTGACTGTAAGTTACCATGTCATTTTGTAACAAAACTGTGATGTTGACAGCTTAATTAGTAAAATATCAGGAACTGACAAACTAGTATTCCATAAATATTATTGCTAAATCCGAACCTGGAATGGGTGGAGGAACAGCAGTATTTGGAACAGTTTTTGAATAAACAAAAGGGAGATAAATAAAAAGAATATCGAATGAAGAAAATCATTACTTTTACATTACTAAACCTATTTAACACCTTCCAAATAACTCAGAGAAGGGAAGAACTAAACAAAAATCTTCAAAGCAGAGGGGGTAGGAATGCTCTTCCAACAGAATTTAAAATAAGAGTAATATCGATTATATTATTAGCTACAAGGGCTGACATAAATGTACATGAAAGGACAATACAATGGGTTTTTAGCGTTTTTTTTCTCAAAAATAAATATATATAAGAGTTAAAAAAAAAAAAATCTTCCAATAGGGGGAGGCGATTGGAGATCCTCATGGAAAACCCCACAAAAGACACGGGAACCTGATCAACAGGGCAAGAGCCCTTCTCCTTTTCAATTTTTTCATAGGTGTATCCTAAGAATAGTTCCATTCAAACTGGCCATTCTTCCAACATTCACCCATCTCTCGACAAACTTGCTAGAAGTCAACACTTCTCTCTCCACCCCCACTTTCCTCTTCAAGTGGTACTTGAAGAAGTCGAGGATTTGGCCAAAGAGGAAAGTGTATCTCAAGCAAAAGATTTGAGGAAATAGACAAACTAAGACAAAATTAATTATTTTTTCCTCAAACATTTTGATTGGCATTCAATAAGTCCTAGAAATTAATTACAGATTAAATCTAAAATTTCTTTTTTTTTTTTTTCAGTTTGGAATACATATTTTAACGGATGTAAAAGTCTTTACAGGGCAATATTTTACAATTAATTAATTATATAACACTATAAACAACTGGTTGAGAGAGCAGAACTGATACATTGATTGTTTATATCTGCTTGTTACCATATTTAAAGAGATATTTCACACAATATATGTGGCCGAGTGGTTAAAGAATTGGATTCGCAATCGTGAGTTTGATTCCCAGACCGGGTGATGCGTTATGTCCTTGAGCAAGACACTTTATTTCGCGTTGCTCCACCTACCTGGAGTTGCAACTGATAGATAGTATTAGCAATTGGAAAGACTAATGGAAAACATTGTTTCTGCGGTCCCATCTGACGAATGTCGGTCAACTGCCAATATATATATACAATAGTGGCAAACAGTGAGAATGAATGCTCAACACTGCATTTAGTTGAGAAATATTCTTTATTTGCAGATTAACAATGCTACTAATGGTTTCATGTTAAGATATTATAAAGACAGAGAACAGACATGACACTTAGATAGATTACAGAGGCCACACACATAGTAATAGATGGCCTGAGCCTCAACATTAATGAAATAATAACACCCCTCCACTCCACCCCACTATGCAACCTGACGACTAACAACAGAATGAGAAAAGAAAAAAAACACAGATACAAACAGTAAACCCATATACATACACACAAGACACACATACACATAGTAAAGACGGAATGAGGGGAATAAAATAAATAAATAAGTACATAAATGAAGAATAAAAAAACTAAATAAAAGACACGAATACAAACAGTGTAATAAGCAAACCCATAAACACACACACAAAACACACATACTAAACACAGACACGTGCACACACATGCACATGCACACACACACAGATACAAACACAAATGCATGCGCAGATAAGGATACACACCACAGAAAGACAGAATGGACTAAACAGAACAGGAGACACGTGGGATGGACAGTCGCTGGAGCAGTCACAGGATGTGTAACAAAAGATATCAGACTAAAGACTAAAGACACTAAAATAAGAAGTGAAGACCAAGTATATAGTGTGTGTGTGTGGTTAATTGGCAAATATATGACCATCCCCAAATATAACAATATATATATATATACACATATCGATGATGATGATGATGATATCTATATATATATATCTATATATATAAAACAGAGGATGTGTGTGTATGTGTATGTGTGTGTGTGTGTGTGGTTGTGCATCACGTCAAGACCGTGCATCCGACTTTCACCAAACTTGAATTCAAATAAACCGCGACAACAATATGGCGTGAAAGTAATTCACTACATTCACTTCCAACTTTAGCTAATAACATGTTTTTTCAGAAGATTGATAACTTACTAATTCTTACTTCTCTCGAAATTTATTTACGTAAGTTTTAATGTTTTATTAATACACGTTTATATCTTAATATTGTATGTATCTACTAGTATATTTCTTGTTTTTGTCTTATTTTAAAATTTTAAAATATTCCTTGTTTATTATAAATTTACTGAAGAGTTCGGGTTTAAACAGTTTTTAGTCTAATTATAATTACTACACGACTTTTTGAGTAAGAAATTTAATTTCATTACCCTGGGTTGTATTTAAATACCTTGAACGAAAGTGCACTTTAAATATTAAAAACTGATTTTTACCAATTACATTTTAAATAAGTTCACTGTTAATATTATATTAACAAAGAAGAGTTTATTATATTTAACTATCCGTTGTCTCTAACTTAAATGTGTTTATATTTTTAACATATTCATTCTTCAATGTTGTATTTCGTTCATTATATCATGTACCTCGATATAGCTTCGTTTTCGTATTCCATTTACTTAACTAACATGTTTTATGTCAAATAAGCCCGCATCATAAATTATTGACGGATTTACCCACTCTGTATGATATTCCAGCTCTTGAAACGCAAGTCATCTGTCTGTGGTTCTTAGAAGTTCTGTATTCCATGTGAGAACAGAGAACCTCAACTGTCCACATATATACTAGATTTTCCGCTCGCCTGAAAGCACGGCAATTACGGGATATCCTTGCCACAGGTGTGCAAGCTTCTCTGAATCCTACGGATGTAACTAACACTTATTTGCTGATGTCAATCATATTCATTGCGCAAGTAAGCCAGTTGCCGGATGGGACGCGAGTGATAGTATGCGCAACGAGATTAATAAAAATGTGGAAATGCTGCAAAAATCCACATTAAAACCTCAATCTGGTTTTATCAATATATATTGGCAGGACAAACGTCAAGGCAATTGGAGGTGCAACCACGCTCTGTGGAAGACCAAATACATTGGGTTTAACATACGCGACGCAATCCACATTGTTCTGATAAACAGTTGTCCTGGCCGTTCGACCGGCGTGTGAAGTATTCCACAGAAGCTACCTACACACCGTTGGATCTATCTGAGATCGACAAGTCATTGACTAACTATATTTAATAACAGAAATTTATCCTGTTCTGAGTCAGCCGGAGAACAGAAGCTGTTGCCCATGGAATGGCAGCTACTTGGAGATACAGATGTGACTTTGTTGAAAGGAAGGACCATTAATAAAAGTACTAACCTTGAAATAGCACAGGCAATACCCCACCTCCACAGACACTATCAAACCCAGCAGATCCTAAGCAGCCTTATATATACATAAACGTACATACATACATACATACATACATACATACATACATACATACATACATACATACATACATACATAC
>JAOPUL010000001.1:115251997-115262628 GCA_027564515.1 Octopus rubescens | reverse complement strand
AGGGGAGTAGTCGATTATATCGACCTCAGTTCGTAACTGGTACTCACTTTATCGACCCCGGAAGGATGAAAGGCAAAATCGATCCCGGCGACAATAATAATAATAACAACAACAATCCAATTGTCATTATTTAAGCAAAGACTCATATTAATTGTAAGACAAAACTGTGCTTTTATCAAACAGAATTCAAGTTCAGTCGTGACTAATCAGGTTTGGGGCTGGGGGTAGAATACACGCATATGAAGCAAATATTAAAAATGGGCATTGTATAGATTCTCTTTCATTTATAATATGTATTCATGTAAAGAAAATAGATCCCAAAATAAATTAACAATTACATAGAAATAAATCCTTACAGCTAAAACAATAAAAAGAAAGAAAGAAAATCCCACACGTTAAATATTTGTATTTCAAGAAAGGATAATTACATAAGAGACGTTGAGAACTGCTATTATTCTTCTCATTCTATATTAGGATACGTACATACACATTTAATTCATGGATGACACTTATTTGGCCAGTGGCAGCATCTCAGATAGAGAGCGAGACATTAGTTACTATAAAACCACATATTCACCGTTAAATTCACATATTAACATATGTTATTGTTTCTCTCGACCTTGAAGTGTGTGCAATTTTCTATTTTGGTGAGGCAAACCAGTGTTGGTATACCAACTACAGGTTACAATATTGGCACTCCGTCGGCCACGACGACGAGTGTTCCTGTTGATCCGATCAACGGAACAGCATGCTCATGAAATTAATGTGCAAGTAGCTCTAGCCAGCTCCAAAGATACGCGTAGCATTGGCGTAGTTCTCGGGGAGTTTCAGCGTGACACAGAATATGACAAGGTTGGCCCTTTGAATTACAGGCACAACTCATTTTTGCCAGCTGAGTGGACTGGGGCCACGTGAAATAAGGTGTCTTGCTCAAGAGATTCAACGCACCGCTAAAGAATCGAACTCATGACCTTAAGATCGTGAGCCAAATAACCTAACCACTAAGTCACGCGCCTTCACAATTACAATACTAACACGAGTCTAACTATATCAGTTTTAATAGCGGCGGCCCATCAGAGAAATGAGCCCCGCGAGGTGGAGTAGCTACGGCAGCGCGTGTCGCTGAGAATTCTCCGTGGCAACGCCATCGTGGTCCTTACCGCGGGGCGCGGCTGAGCACCCACCTTGTTCAGGGATATGTGACCTATCGCCCTTCCTCCTCCGTCTTCCGCTGCTCTGCGCCACTACCATTTTGTTTCTATTTTTTTTCATCTTTTTAAAGTGTATATTAGTATATTACATAACAGAGACGTTGAGAACTGCTATTATTCTTCTCATTCTATATTAGAATACGTACAAACACATTTAATTCATGGATTATACTTGTTTGGCCAGTGGCATCATCTCAGATAGAGAGCGAGACATTAGTTACTATAAAACCACATATACACCGTTAAATTCACAGTTTTACTTCTGTTATTGTTTCTTTCGACCTGAAGTGTGTGCAACTTTCTATTTTGGTGAAGCAAACCATACTAGTATATTACTAGTATGGTTTGTACTAGTATATACTAGTATATTAGTAATATATACACTTTCGTGTATATTAGTAAATAAAGATTTCTCTTAACAAATTAATCGTCAGTCTCAGACGATTATGGTTTGTTTTATTTCTGATGCTAGTTTTGTGTCTCCTCTATTGTTTAAATAACGTGCGGCGTCTGTCGCGTTATTTACTTGGGTAATAAATGTTTTGTATGTGCTGTGTGAGTGATTAGTAATACGCGTTTCAGTGTCTGATCATTATTGTGTATAGTATATGGTATGTAGTTTGTTGGTCATTAATAGCCTTGCCGCTGTGTAGAATATAAACTGTATGAGTTGTTAGTGATACAATGTTAGGTATTGGTTTTGTTGGAGTAGAGTGTATTTTCAGTCATTTTGTTAGGTGATAATCGTGTATAATGTGTTATGAGATTTGAGTTATTTTATTGGGTGGTTATTCTTGCAGTGTATGTGTCGTGTAAAGAGACTGTATCATTTGAACAGTGCTATGACGTTGAAAGATAGCGATTATTGCTAATATTTTAACCTTCATGGCCTACATCATGCTTATTCCAATTTCAAGATCCTAGTATTTTAACAGTTTCTCAACATCCTTTCGTGCAATGTTTTCATTAAACAAAAAAGATTGCAATGTCTATCAACGCGCATGGGTTTTTGTCTCAGTTCTTGTTATTATCTTAGAACAGGTTTATTTCTTTAACCTTCATGCCAGTTTCGATAGGCATGTCCAAGATTATTGTGACTCGGTCGATTTTGCATACCATGTTTAAAAGTAATATGTATGTCCAATGTTGTTGACCTTCACAACGAAAAGTTGGTATATAGATCCATATACACAATCATGTCTCTGTATATATTCGGACACTGCAAGAACCAGGCAGTCGTAGACGTTGTTGTCAATCATCTCACCTGTACTAGCTTCATATCTTGCTCTACATATTATCATCCTTTAGTATATTATTTTTTGCCGTGGTAACGCATTGGTCTTAAGCAGCTTTTATCAGGCATTTTTATTCAGTTTCTAGCCTAGAGCTCTTAAGCCCTTATTTTTCACTCCAACTTACTTTCATATTGGCCATGGAGTGATTTTTTGGAGGGGGCTTTCCAATATAGTTTAGAAACTCAATTTGATTTTGTCTTTTGTTTTTGTTTTTATTCGTTAATTATATTCGATGGGTAATATTAATTTGAATTGATATTTAGCAAGCACGGTGGACACTCACTCTGGACGTGTTTCAGTCATATTGGTCCTCTTCAGTTAAGCATAGCGTTTTCTAGTGCTTGTCAGCATGGTGATAAATGACTACTATACAGATCTACAAAAAATAATGTCCGATCTGGCATGATAACTTACCCTAACGACCGAGAAAAATTACCTAACGATTTCATCCGCATGAAACTCAATTTTTAATATAAGCTACTTGAGTAGTTGGCTCTTTCAACTTAAGGGTTTCTATTCACTATTTCCGTTTTTATTCTTTGATATAGAATAAATGCATACCATAAGACATCTTATGTCATTTTCATTGTTGTTGTTTTCTCCAATGTCATATCCACGATGAAAGGTATTCCAGCTGAAAACATCCCAGATATTCATATATCTAGGAATACATTATCCGATATAACCTTCCCTTCTTTTAAGATGATAATGTACTTTGAGAGAAATGTTGGGTGCTATTTCTAAGTAGTCGAGCTATCTCAAACCGACTCCCTCGTTGGGTTGCATCGATGACACGATATATGTTCATCGAACTTGATGTAGATATCGAGCCAGATGTATTAGATGTTCTGCTTATATTCATATTCCATTGAGGAGTTGAAAAAGTATTCATTTGTAGCAAATCAATATACTCTTTTGTTCGATTGTTTTATGTTTGAATTGTGGGAGTCGTAAACAACAGGACAATAATTATTTGTAAATGAGACGCAAGGTTATCAGATTTGAAAACCATATGCCTAAATTTTTGATTTGTCGATGCCATGTCCAGTATTTATTTGACCAGTACTTTATTTCATCGACCGCGAAAGGAAAAAATAAGTAAATTTGACCACGGTTGAATTTGAACTCTGAATGTTAAGAGCCAGAACAAATAGTGCAAGGTATTTTCCAAATGCATCGGTGTTTTTACAACACCAGCTCAGGAAAATCATACCAGGTTAAAAATATGCATATTAGGATAATGATTTAATCTATTGCAGCTTACTTCTTGCTGGTTAGAAAATTACTTTTTAATTATTTTCCTCACAAACCGATAATGACAAACAGTAGCTAAGGTTGCTTATCTATTGCCTATTATTTGGATAAGTCAGTGAACAAATATAAAAATGTTAACGGAAATTACTACAATTTTTAATTATCTTTTGTTTTGTTTTTAATGTTGTTTTTAATGTTAAATCAATAACTGGTAGTGCATTATGTATGTTTATAAACATATCTACATAACAATATCTACTGTCATTAAAGTTTAATTTAAATTCATTAACATCATTGATGTAGTTGCAGATAGTTCACCTATGTTGTTGTAACTATAGCAGTATTGTATAGAAATAATGTGTGCTGTCTATGGTCTTCTCTGTAACTATTTTTTCAGTTTAACCGCCATAAAACGTTAGACTAAACATTTTGGAGAAATGAAATTCTTTTACAAGGATTATTCATAATCGCAGATATAGTCCTGTGTTCCAGCCGTTTGCTTGCCATTCATGTCGTTCTCGACTGAATTTCACAGCGTATTTTAGCTGTCTCCTACCATGGACTCGCTTCGGTCTAAACAATGTGAGTGCGGTTCGTTTGACAGAAAACGTGCAGATAAATGGAGAATGATTGATTCTTGTACTTGCTCTGAGATAATAGATCGAATCACTCCCCTGGTGTAACATATCCACTACATGGCTTTTGTGGATCTTAAGCACACCAATGACAGCATTCGTCGGCGATATGGAGTGGCACCAATCGCCGACAAGCTCCGTGAATCTCGACTGAGATGGTATGGGCATGTCCTGCGAGCCGACGGCAGCCTTGTTAAGATGGCATACGAGCTGACAGTTGAAGGCCGGCAGCCAAGAGGACGGCCAAAACAGCGTTGGCTCAACATGCTCCACCAGGACTTGAAAATCGCCGGAGTACACACCGATCAGGCACATGACCGAAGGAAATGGAGAGACAGGATAACATCGGCGGACCCTGCGATATAATGTGGGACAAACGCAAGGAAGAAGATATGTATGTATTAAATACTGTAAAAATAACTACAAATAAAAAAAGGAACAAATCAGCAATACTGACTTAAAGAAGCCTGCCGCATATGTATATATATGTGCCGGTGACATGTTAAAGGCACCCGGTACACTCTCTGGAGTGGTTGGTGTTAGGAAGGGCATCCAGATGTAGAAACCAAGCCAAAACATAGACTGGAGTCTGGTGCAGCTCTCTGGCTTGCCAGTCTCCAGTCAAACCGTCTAACCCATGCCAGACGCTAAATGATGATGATGATAATGAATAGGACTTACCAAACTCAGCCGACATCTCTAAGTGTTTCTGTAGAGCAAAGATGAGATTCCAGCCAGGTAAGAAAATTAAGACAGCACCGGGAATATTCAAACTTTTTATGTATTGTAGTAATGCCTGTCATGAAACAAGATGAAATGTTACAAGAATAGGGAATTTTTGAATGGTTCAAGCATTCAACATTGAATATTATTACTAACAATGATTAAAATCCTATCCTATCGTATTGAAAATAGAACTTACTTCAATCAATTCAAATGACATTTCTTTCTCATTTAACATAGCCATTGCTCTTCGAGTGGCTTCTGAGTAATCACCAGATATTAGTAAATTGCAATTCTCCTGTAAAATAAATAGTTGTAAGATACTAAACTGTTTTCTAAGGAAAAAAAGATAAAGAAATGTAAAGAAATACCTATAAGAATTCTCTTTATTGAGATCCTTATATATATTGTACTAAATTAGTATGGAGCCTTCTAATCAGTTTGAAATAACTTCAGAGGAAGGACAAACATAACAAAATACAAAGAAATACTTCCCCAACTGAAATTGATAAATTGATTGATTGATTGATTGACAAAATATATATTAATACAAGTTCTTGGTCTGAAGTACTATTTCAGAATCATAAGATTACCTCTTTGTCACCGTCTTCTCCATCCTCATCTTTCTCTTTCTTTTTCTTTCTATCTGATGGGGGTGGCACAAAATTTGTCATTTGAATACAATCCTCTAGGAAATAATCTATGAAAAACAAAGAAAAGAACTTCTTAGTAATTACACATTGATTTTAAAACGTATAAACTGACTTTTTTGTTATACAAACATTACAAAATACAGAAGGAAATAACTGATAATAAATATGACTAACCTTGAACTGGAAAAACTCTGCCATAGACTTCTACCACCCTACAATTGCCAAAGTATTCACAGAACAGAGTTACATCTACAGTAGCAGACATAAGCACAACACGTAGTTCACTATAAGCTGCTAACATATCCCGGAGTAACACCAACAAGAAGTCAGTCTAAAATTTAAAAGAAAAAGAGAAAAGAAAATGAAATTACGTAAATAAGATGAACTTTTATAATAAAACCAGCTGTGTGTATGTTTTCTGAATAAATATACAATCTGACCAATTCAAAAACAACCTCAATGATAGTGGTAGGAAGGGTAATAAAAACAGACAAAATGAATTATTATTAATTGTTATAACTTACATTTATGTCTCTTTCATGGATTTCATCAACAATTACATGAGAAACACCTCGCAAACCATTCTCTAATCGTCGTAATAATGTTCCTAAAATCAAGGATAGAGAAATGATAGATCAATTTAATAAAGAGAAAATTAAACATGGATCAGTAAGAATTACATTATGAACATAATAGATAATAGACGTGTCTTAAAAAGCAAAGCATTTTGTTCATTAAAAAAATTTAAAAGTAAAGAACTTTCTTGAGGTACATACCTAATGTACAATAGAGAATAGCCGCATAGGGCCGAGGTAGAACACTTTCAAATCTGACACTGTAGCCAGTACTCAGCCCCAAGTTCTCATTCCTTTCCATAGCGACCCTTTCGGCGATGGATACGGCACTGATTCTTCTAGGCTGGATGAAGACCATAGCTTAGTAAAGACACTGTGAGCCAGTCAACTACAATATGACCCCTATTTACAACTATCCAATTTTATAGAACACAATTTGAGGTTGAAGATTAACTAAAATATTTCAGTTTTATCTGAATAATAAAATTTTCAGTGAGATATTTCTCTATGCTGTAATTTACAATAGATACTGAACAATCCACAAATTTGTTAAACCAATAATAAAAAGAGGTATTTTTAGAGAGTAATGCATAGGAACGAAATATAATGAATCTATCAGTTGACTGTAAGGTTTAATATTGTGTGTTAAAGGAAGTGACATATTTAAAGTGATGTTGGAATCAATTACATTTAGAAAAGTTGGAATTCAGATTAGTGTTTGTTTTAATGCATTTGAAGTATTACAAGAATCTAGGAATAATTTGAAAAACCAACAGTGGAATTTTTGCTATCTAGTAGAATAGGATTAGTATTAAATCTTGCTAGTCATTAAATTATAACAGTAAAGAAAAGAAAAACAGTAAAGATTGTTAAAAACTCTTAACTTTATAGTTTAAGCAACATTTTTTTAAACAATTAATTTCTGTTTTAGATATTAAAAATGTTTTCAACAGAATTATCTTCAATAGTGCCACAGCATAATTGAATTTATGAAATAAATGACATGTTTACAAATGAAATAAATGAGATATTGACAAAAACAGAGATAATTTACAAATTTCTTCTTTTCAGTAAGATGACTGAAACTAAACCCAAGAGACAATGTGAAATAAAAAATATCAACTGAAATGTACAAATTCAGACTATCACAGATTAACTAGTATGGAGGCAAAGAGTGACCAATATTAAATAAACAATGCACCCAATAGAAACAAAATCAAAAATAAGTATTGATGTTCAAATTGTTTTATAGAATTGTTTTTGTATTTTTTTATATTTTTTTTGCTTTTAAATATCTATGTAATAATTTTTGCCCTTATATGGCAAACTAGCTTAGGTATTTTAAGAGTTTTACCTGAGTCACAATTATATTACAGTCAGCACCCTTGCCTTCTGCAACCATGCCGTCCAAAATAAACTGAGGGACCTAAGAATAGAAAGATTTAAGTTAATACGAGATTAAAAGCTTTAATCATAAAAATCAACCAGCATAAAATAATAATAATAATAATAAAGAAATCTTTTTCAACCACAAAGTTATCTATCATGTAAGATATACTTTTATTAGTAGTGATAAATCTTCACTAGGAAAGTTTTATAGGAATTATATGCAGGAACAAGGTCTCCAGTGGTAATTGAGATCTTCAACAGGATTCTAGGAGTTGTCGTCATCATTAGAGCTGGCAAGCTGCACAAGGTTCCAGTTTGATTTGGCTTGGTTTTCTACGACTGGATGCCCTTCCTAATGCCAAACACAGTGTGTGTGCGCTGGGCGCTTTAACGTGACACAGTCAAGAGTGCTTTTTACATGGCACTAACACTGAACTCTCGATGACTTGGACTTGATGCGGCCACTTCTTGCAACAGGACTCGGACTCGACACAGCCGCTTCTTGCTACAGGGCTCTTAACGCGACCACGTAGTTTCCAAATTACAGAGACCAACTTCAGTACAAATTCAGCTCTGAGACTGAAAAATCAATGCTCAGGAATCAAAATCATGTGAAAACACTTATGTGTAATCAAATTAACTGTATTCAACCTTCAATTGTAGGTGAAAGTAAAATGTTAACACAATAAAAAGAAGAAAATCACATTCACAATTTTCACCAATCATCATATCAGTAAAGTTGGTCTAAATACATGCAACAGTTATTTTTATATTGGACTAACTGCATTTCATTAAAATCTCTACTTTCTAACAGGATTGGGAAATGGATATAAAGAACAGAATATAAAGAAGAGTTACAGTATTTTTAGAATTTCTAAACTGGCTATTTGCTACTTGTACTCTGGCTAGCAAAGAAAGTACAAGTGATGCTCAGAGGGAAATTGATAGAAATAGAATCAAGTAAAAATTGGGATTTACAAATGAAATTTTCACAAATATTCATTACAAGTGATCTCTACAAAATCCTTTCAGTTATAACCTCACTTTGTTTTTGTTTTTTTCCAGACAGGATATTTAAAAAAAAACTATTTTCCATCTCTCAGTATCTGATTTGACCGTGTGAGCTATTTAATAGGAGCATTTAAACCTGCATAATTACTTTTAATTTCTCAATTTACACCAAGTAATTACTTAATTGCTTTCATAAATAAGAGAACAGATTCAATTACCTGTGTTGTTTTACCGCATCCAGTTTCTCCTCTTATGAGAACAACCGGGGAAGTTTTGATAACGTGTACAATATGATCTCTAGATTGATTGATAGGTAACTTGCTTCGATCATGGAGCATCTGAAGACAGGAAAGATTAAATGAAAGATGTTTCAAGCAAAAACAATATGGAGTATTATAATGGCTTATTAACATTTCATTCCAGTCATATTGGAATAGATCAATCTAGGCTTTGTTTAACATAAACACCTGCTAAAATAATAATTTTCTAATTTTCTCCTCATGCTAGGTACTACTGTTACAATAAAGAAAAAAAATATTCACATGTATTACTCTCACAAAGAAATGTATAGAATACGAAAAATATGATAGTAAAATTTAAAAGTTACAATAATATACACAATTTCATGGGTTTTGATTCTGCTTGAATTGCTTCTTGGCAACATAAATTAACAAAAAAAAAAAAAAAAAAGATATCATTGCTCAAATAATTCAACTTCATAAAAATGTACATGATCTTAAAACTTAGTTCAAAGAAAATGCATCCGGCATCAATATATTCAAATTAAACATTATTTAACATCCGACAACAAGTTTATTGCCAAACTAATTAGCAATAAAGATATATGCAGTCTCAAGCATAAAAATATAGTAATATATACAATTAAGCAATGAAGACTTACAGCCTGAAGATCTCTATCATTGGCTCTCTGTTCTTCTAGTGACCGGTACACATCCTGACTGATTTGTTCCATTGAAGCCTGAATAATAATAATAATAACAATAAAATAATAATAATAATAACAATAAATAAATAATAATAATCGATTCTAACAGAAGGCAAAAACATACGAATAGATAGAGTGAGTTAATTAAATCTGCCCCAGAAATTGATAGGTACTTTGTTTTATTGAGTCCAGAATGATGGAAGGAAAAGCATTTCTGGAAGGATTAGACTCCACAATGCCAAGGGACATAACTACGTGCCAAAGAATTTAGTACAGTGTTCTATAGATTGTGCTGCTACTTCATACTTTTATAGTAATGGTAGTAAGTAAACTTTTATTGGTGGAAATAAAAAAAAAGTTTAGTATCTTACATTACTTATTATTGAAAATTGGAATGGGGAAGTCAACATTGAAAACATCTGAACATAGAATTATAAAGCCGTCCATTTCATCTATTAAGCCAACCAATAACTTTCAAGCTTTTGAGGGTGTCTCTATATCTTAAAAACAGAAAGGACACATTGGGATATTGCAGTCCTAAATACTCATAAAATGACAGGATGATCACAGCTCGATACATCTGATCATAAATATGCATGATCAGGGTTGGCTTGACACTAGACAACATCTTATAGGCAGTTAATACTGCATCACTATATTATATATTTCTAGGTTCCATCATTTTAACTCTTTACAACCAATTTTACAAATCCATCTTTTAGGATTTACAGTAGATTACATAAAAGATCAGCTCCTTAGTTGAAAAATCTGCTATATCTCAGGCAAAGCATTTCTTTATGCATGGAGAGGATCATGCTGGGCATCACGCTACGGGACAGAATGACAAACATCTGGATCCGCCAACAGGAGTCACTGATATCAATGCAGCCATCAAGAAATCAAAACACAGATGGGCAGGACATGTGGCCAGACAGCAAG
>JAOPUL010000001.1:115236928-115251365 GCA_027564515.1 Octopus rubescens | reverse complement strand
ACACACACACACACACACACACACATATATATATATATATATATATATATATATATATATATATATATATATATACGTGCATATAGTACTCTTGCTATGGGAAGCTAGATGACTACATATACCCGATTAAGTTTTTTATGACAAATGTAGCACATAGTTGTTTTTTCAAGAATCATACGAATAGCAGCCCGCGCTGGTTTTGTATAAAACGACATTGTTAGTACCTTGGTTTCTAGTGTATGCAAATTGAACTGGATTTATAGGCAAGAAAACATGAATTAGTATACTTTTTCCTTGAGGTTAGTGAAGCTAGTTAAATGAAATATCAACAGTCTGGAATCGAAACTGGGTCGCGGACTCTGCTCCTCACGATATTAGATTTACCACTATGCCCACCACACTACACATCGTTAATATTGCTGGTTCACCGCCTCTCTTGTAAACAGGATAGAATGTTTGGGAGAAATGAGGCGGAATATAATTTTGTCTAACACACACACAACAAAAAAAAACGCTTTTTATATATCTTCTGGGTCATTAAGTTAGTTGATAGCTCAGTGCACTTTCATCATCATTTATCTCAACAAGTGTAAATGTAAGAGCGCTTTAATATAGCCCTGAGCTTCGAGTAAACAGAGTTTCTGAGTTTTGTCGACCCCCCTATAGGGATATCACTAAAACGTTTCACTTCTTTGTACTTGTAAATCCGATCAATGTCAACAGCCTGAAGAAGAATGATTTCAAACAGGCAGACGTCACCTTTGAATTACAACTAAAGATTAAGATTTTCTAGTGCTTCACGACTACCTAAAAAATAAGGCTTACAAAAATAATTGTACATCATTTTCTTATCTTATATGTTTTTATTCTACTTTTTTCATTTCTGAAATAACATTAAAATTACATCATCCGTTATTTTGCAATAAACTTTGCAATCGATTTTGCAATAGATTTAGTGCTGTTACATGTTAAAATTACATCATGTGTTATTTTGCAATAGATTTAGTGTAGTAACATGTTGGCTTATAGAGAACCGACAGTCAACGAAGAAGGTTTCTCAAACCAGCATGAGAACTAGTTTTTATAATATGCAGTAAGCAACACATGGCCAGTTTATTGCGAGTGTTCGTATGATGAAACCTCTAATTTCGTTGAGTGATCTGAGGTGACTCAATAAATTAACCCCATCTCCAGTATCCTTCCCAAGATATGCACATTTCCACACTTAATCATTAAGGAAAAAGCGTTTGTGCATAACAAAGACAAGAAGAAGAAAACCATATTTATTTATACAGAACCTAATTTCTAACAAATCACAATTCCTATCAATATCTTACCTTAACAAGTACTGGGGTCAATTTATTTGATTAAACTGGGTGTGGGGAACCAGCGGTCTTAAGGCCGCATGCGACCTTTTAGGCCATTCTGTGTGGCCTTTTGAACGAATCCCAAGTTTGCAGAACAAATCATTTAAGTCATTAAAAGGTTAGTTAACTTTAGAATTAACATTTGTTTTTCAATTTTGGAAGTTAATTAGTACACAGTAGTTAGATATTTATAAAATAATGTATAGATTCTAAAGAATATTTAATTGAAGTTTTTTGAATGCAGCCTTATCAGATTACAACTAACTTAATGTGGCCTTCCAACATGAAAAGGTTCCCCACTTCTGACCTACACCATCTTGAAATTCTTTCCATAGCCTGACATAAAGACCGGTGACAGACAGACATATAGACCGAGGACAGCCTGCCATTAAGACCAGGAAAGGACAACATACAAGAACTGTTCACACACCAATGGAACAACTATAACTCTCCACATAATTATTCCAAAATGTACACAAGAAAAGGCCATACTATAAAGATAAAATTCCTTAAGAACATACCTTATCTGCATCTTTCTTTTTTTTCAAACCTGTGTAAGCTTCAATAACACCCATGTGATAGAGTTGGCGTACCAAAGACAAAGCACATGATTTGGAAGCTACTTGTTTATTTGAACCATGCTCTCGTGATGATACATCTAACATGAGAGAGAGAGAAAGTCAAATGAAAAAGCTAAAAAGTAGTTATAAATAATCATATTTGAGAATTCTTTTCTTTTTGTATCAAACGGTCATTAAATATTTTAGCTGCTTGGACATTTTGAAATAAAAGTCATATGAAAACCTCAGTCTATAAAACAGAAAAATACATAACGTACATTAATAAAAGAAACACTTTTAATTCTTTTAAAATACTTACGCTTCCCAAGAGATTTGACGTAGATTTTCATCTCGGCAATGAAGCTTCTACAAAAGAACAATAAGGTAAGAATGTTAATAACGAAAGAAAAAGATCTATCCAAGAACCAAATCATATATTACAAGAACAAAAGCAAGAATGCACAAAAAATTATGCTTTTATTTATATATACATATACATATATATATATAATTATCACTATAACATTCATTTATGGGCCACCTGTACACATGCAAGTACACATGTACACACATACACACACACAAACACAACAAATTACATACAAATGCAAACACACTACACCCATAGACTATGTGCATATACATGCACACATTAAAATGTTATTTCAGAATGAGTGCTGCATTGATTTTTATGAAAATGTTAAGGATTCAAAGCACTGCTAACATGGGTACAAGGCTTCAAAAGGGTTTATATAACTCAACTTTTTCTACATAACAAAAGGGTTTGGATGACCTATCTTTAAAACAAATAGATCTAACTTCCATTGATTGTATTGTTTTTGAATTCTTTCTTGAATTATAGTTTATTTAAATCTTAAAAACTAAAAACGAACTTCAAGAATAAAAATCAATATTGCAATTGTCTCCCCTCAAACAAGCAACACATTCAAATGGGAAAATACCAATAGAATATTAAGTAGTAAGAAATGAAGAGAAAAAAATTGTATTTATTAGTCAACTAAACTGACATAAAATATTCCATAAGGTATCAACATTTTAATATACAACAGCTACTGTTTATGCAGATCAATTCTAATTCAGCAGTTTGTAGTCACCATAATTTGAATGTGCTACACTATATATTTTTTTAAAGATTCCACCTAGAACCTAATAATGGTTGGGGTTTAATAATGAAAGAAGCAATGGGAGAATAATATTAAGATGCAACCTAAACAAAACTTTTTCAAGATATTCCAGAAGATAACCACATTCCTAAAAACATCAAATATTTGTAACGCTGATTTTAACAGCTCTCTGAAATAAAACCCTGGTTATTCAGAACTACCAATAACGTTAAAACATCAAAAGTAATTAAGAGTCTCAATTGTGTCAAAAACATACAGAAATACATGAGCTTAACATAAGAGTTGATGGAAGCAACACATTCCTTATGGGCCTTATAACACATTGTAACTCAGATAGATATACAAGATAAAGAGATAATGCAATACTTAATCAGAATCTGTGTGACACATACAGATTATAATAATGACATTTTAATGAAATGATACAACAATTTGCAAACTACTGGTAAAATGGACTCTAAGACTAGTTAGAAAACAACAATTTTGGTTCTATCAAAATATACTTGTTAATTTTCAATAAAATTACGCTTCTCAAAAGTCACCTTATAATACCAACTCCACTGTTAAACTGAAAGCAATTCAACAGTTTTAAACTGCTTCCATGTATCAGCTGAAACAGTGGATAAATAAAAATATGAAAAAGCAGTAATTAAAATCTGAAAGATCTTGGAAGACTGCACCAAACATTGGCACTGAAAGCTGTACAAATCCCTAAACTTTGCTACACTTCCAAGTGCTAAAAGTTCTGCATTTGGACACCAAGACTGTGTGGAGCTTAAATAAGCCCAGCTTTTCCATATTTTCTCTTAAAATCTAAAGCATATCAAAACATTCAAACAACACATGGACTATCTATTAAACCAATTCACAACAGTATATGCAGATCCTCTCCACACTGTCAAATACCAGACACACACACACACACAAAAAAAGACAGCAACACCGTTTATTGTCAGAAGCCAGTAAAAAAAATATAATTTTCAGCATAGATGGCATTATTTTGCAATAAATATTTTATACTTTACAATTAATAATTCTAGTAGATTTAATGTACTAGTTTTCTGATGTATAGATCCATGCCACACTGAACACCTTAGAATAGTCTTCTCTTCCTCAAAACACACATATAAAACTATGTTGAACAGTTAGGGAGAAAACTCCTCTTGGTATTTCTAATATTTATTGCCCCTGGTACTAATGAATGAGTATTTATAAATCATTATGAAACCTGCTTGGACAAAAAACAGTAGATATCGAGTCAAATAAAATAGTATTGAATCTATCAAGTCAATAAATAAATATTTGGTTTAGCATTAGAGAACAAATAGAATGACATTAATACATTACTATGTATTTGTATGTACTAATGTTATGAAAAGAAGACTCTAAAAACTTTGCCTTCCATACCTTCCTTTCAGTCTGAAAGCAAAGACGTTCACTCAGCAATCCTTCTAACTAAACTTCAATAAGTCAAGTAAACCAGTACATGATTTTATTGACTTACAAATAAATCAGGCAAATCACTAGTATTAACTTAGACACAAAAATAACAACTAAATATAATGACCACATAAATAACAATCTTAGTAGTTCATTCTTCAAAATCAATGAAGACAGGACAAGTTTCAAACCAAAGACACAGAACTTTTGGCTTGTAAAATAAAAGCACAAAAAAGGCTAGAGTAGATCTAATATGTTTAGCCATTGCCACTATCAAACTAACTACTACCACAAGCAGTCTGCTTGATTAGAGATGATTAGTAAATAACAACTGAAAGCATATATTTAAAAATATAAGCACTAATCAAATTTCATTACAATCTCGTAAACTTAACAATTATCGAAACCAGTAATTGAGTAGTTACTATTCAGCTACAACCAAGCCATCAAGTAATGCTTACAACACTTAACAATGCAAAAATAGCTAAAAAATCAAATATAACATGTGCTTCAAGTGAATTGATTTTTCTCCTAATAAGCACTAATATGTTACATCAACTCTTTTCATCTGGACTATTGCCAAGAAAAAATAAAATAATTATGTTACAGAAAGGATTTCAAACGTCATTTTCCTAAAATGAGCCAAGTAGCCAGGCTCTTAGATTCATTACTTTGAATTATATTTTTCTAGGCGAGCAAGTCATCAAATATTTAGAATAAATCTCTTAATAGCTATATATTATTCCTAATGCCAACTATATCAAAGTTATCTTGGAGTACATTATTTAATGTGTCCTTTCATTACTTAAGAAGTAGAATGTTATTTAGGGGACTGTTTCTAGCTGGCTGAGCGATCAGCAGTTGTTTACTTTAGGATTTAGAGTAAAAACTGATTATTGGTAGAAGCAGTAGAGCATAACATTTGTGATTACACAAAATCTGATATATGAAACATTACTTCTTAAACATACTGGGAACTTTAAACACATTTTGACTTTTCTCTTAAAATGAAGCAGAATGAAAACTTATTTCCGTATTAAAAAACCCTGGCATCATTTAAAGATATTTTCAAATTATTTTGAATTTTGTTGCAGAAAAACAAACTAAGTCATATTTACCTTATTTCAAAGAATTATTTAATATTTAAATTAAGTTTTATCAAGCTAACAGGCGCATTCCAGAATAAACTGATCATTCTATTTTCAGTGTCCTTAAACAATGTTTTGCACTTAGTTAAGTAATTCTAATGTTTCTTTGTACAATTTGAGATTAATGGTTAGTGATTTAAAAACTACCCAAAACAATGTATTCCACCAAAATTATACACACACACACATACATCCAAAGCACATATTTCATCTGGTTGAGACCAACTGATTAAACATCCAATATTTCCAGTAGTTTGGAGGAAGGGAAGTAAGACTATTGAATAAAGTTAGTGACAAACTATAGTAAATATAAAAATTGTGTATTTTAGTGACAAATTTTTATTTATTGAAACCATTCAAAATGTTTCAAGGTTGGTTCCTAAATGAAAATGTTTATAATGATTTGTAATTTGTTAAGGAGTTTATGAAGAAATTTCTTGTACTTGAATTTTGAAAAGTTATAGGATATATGTAAAGCTGAAATATTGCTCCAAATAGCAATTGAATATTTCTAGCATCACTGATGTTAAGGAAGCAATAACAGTTTATCCAAAAACCTGCTGAGTTTTTCACATAAACTGTCAGAATGCTTAACAAAGAACTTATATTCGATCTCATAAAGATACAATTATTGTTAAAATTTAGCATTTCAATGTAAAATATTACTTGGTCAGCATCTATAACATAAGGGAAGAGAAATTACAATTTCACTTTCAAAACTCACTTCCAACATTCAATTTCACCAAAGCAGGTTTAACAGCCCACAAATGTTTCAGTTTTTGTTAACTTTTAGATGAAAGCAATATTCTTTTAAAAATTAACTTGATGAAACTAACTTCAAACTTTAAAAAAAAAAAAGGATTATAAAATTGAATTAAAAATAGTTATTTAAATAGAAAATATTATTGTGATAAATGCTTCTTTTCAGACCTATCCATCTTCATTTGATAACAAAATATTTAAAATCGGCTAATAAAAAAAATAAAAATATTTAATGAGTAGTGGAATTTTCTAAGTAACTGTACTGCTGTGATAGAAGAACATTTTCAAATAATAAGAGTCTTTGCAAAAGAGAATATATATAGATATTACTGCATTATTTTATTCTTTTCCAGTTGGTATTCTTTGTGGTACACTATAATACTGAAATAAAAGGGCTGCAGTTTTCTGCAGAGCAGGAAATAACTTACCTGAGAAGATACAGGGCTGTCTTTAACTAGCAAGGAAGACACGCAGTTGGGTTGCACAGCATACAAGTGCCACAATGGTAAGATTCTGTTGAGGAGGAACGAGAGGCAACGACTGCAACAACTTTATGAGTGCCTGCTGCATGACAGACAAACAAATATATTAACCCTTCTAAAGCCCTTTACTGCTCTAGTGGGGGACATAAAAAATCCATCCCACTAGAGCAGGAATACAGGACAAACAATCAGTGAAGAATTGCAACTTTACCATCTTAAGTATTTAATATTTATGTATGCATTTAGTGCATACAAATAATTGAACAATTTTTTTCTTTTATCTTAGATTTTCTGTAGATAAGAAAATTGACTAAGATAAAATTAAATTTTATGGCAAGAAATCAACCCAACATAAAAAAAAAAAAAAACTAAGAAGAATGCATCTCAAACTCTATAGAATTTTTCCTTCTAAGCTGCAATATGCATTCCTTTGTCCTTTTATAAATCACTAAAAAAAAAAGTTTTATGCTTTCTCAAAAAAGGATAGACAAATACTTGTTCATAAGTTCCAAAGTTGAATTTTTTTGTGAGAATTTATTATCTTTAATATGAATAGATCTAATATGACATTAGATCTATTATTACAGATAATGTACTCCTTTTATTCTGGAATAACACACTGGTGAGGTAAAATATACATTGTATTTAACTTTTAGGGACTTAATCATTCATAGATTTATTTAACAGATATTGAACCATATTCCAGACATAAAAAGAACTGATACAAAATAACTTAATAAATTTCTTATCATTAAGTGATCACTGTGACTAATTTTAAGACATTTTCATAATAGCTTAAATCATTGTAATAATTAAAAGAAAATTTTTGAAACTTACAATAACAGTAAGGAAATTAAATCATGTCTGGAAACCACATCAAGCATAATGCCAGCTTAATGTTTATAGAATAAGAGCTGCAGACTTCAAATGTCTTATGTAGAAAGCTGTTTCTTGCAATGAAATTTTCAGAGTTAAACGTCATGATGGTAAGTTAAGTTGCATGGTAAAAGGACAAGGGTCAAACAACGACAGTATCAGACTTATTAACAAATGAACATCCATTACCATGAGAGTGATACCACTCACTTGGTTAATGTTTTTAGATTTCTTTGTCAATTTTCAACAGATAAATCTTATTTTAGTTGAGATGAAAATACCAAATAAGGTCAAATCCTTTTAAACAAACAGCAAACAAAGGTCACAATAAATAACTAAAAAAATGGCTATGAAAACATTAAAATTATAAAAATTGATAACATTAAAGATAAGTAGTTAAACCACTTGTCATCCTAGTCATGCATAGCCAATAAAACAAGCACTATTTAATACCTGTTTTAGCTAATACTTATAATAGTATTTGAATTATTTACACTGCCAGAACTCTGGCTTTGCATGCATTATCCTATTTTCAAAAATCTGCATATATATATATATATATATATAAAAGAAAGTAATGTGAAGTTTAGTTAAACACAATGGAAAAGCCCTGTCAAATCCTTCATTTATTGTAATCTGAATGCTTACTTAGACTGAAAATTATTACATTCATTTGTTCCATCATCAAATATTTTCAAGTAATTACATTAATTATAAATGGAATATTTAAGGAAGTGATGTGGTATTGTTGGAATCATTCCTCAAACTATTATAGGACTATCTTTAATATTTCAGATCCATATTCAGTTGTTATCAACAATTTTGGTTTACAGAGTTGTAGTTAAAATACAAATCAAATGAAAATCAATAACTCAGTTAGTGGCCAAACTAAAATTTACATTGCTTGGTTGATCATATCCACATTAATAGTCACTATCATGTGACTTTAATGACATAACAGTAAGAAGGCAGAAACAGAAAATTATAGACAAAATAAGATGTTTCAAAATATAAGAAATAAGTAAACAAGGTATCCAACTTTACAAAATATTTTGTGTGCATATACAAAAGTTCAAGCAGACAACATGCACAAAATATTTCATAAAATTGAATACCTTGCATTCTCATTTTCATTGGTTAACCCTTTCTCATACTTTTAAACACCTTATTTTGTTTATAATTTTCTCTTTTTCATTGCTACACAGCTACTATTTATTTACCTGCAGAAACAGGAAATTGTAATCTAAATGCCTAATTGCTACACAAAAGTATGTAATGAGACAGCACAATGGTTTTGTACTCATATGTCAACAAAATACAAACACACAGACATAAATTTTATGTTCATTTTCCTATGTTGCTGGATAGGTCTCATAGTGTTTTGTCATTCAAATGGTCTTTTGTCATCTGGAACACACAGTAACAGAGAAAAACTAGACAACTTTGTTGCTCTGTATATCAGATATTTTGTGTATGTGAGTGTGGTTTGTACAACAGCATATCCTTTGTATGTTTGTTGCATTAGTGTAGTCTACACAATTTTTTTCAACAGACACTTGCAAAAAATTACTGGATAAAGGACAATTACCTGTTCCAATATCAAAGTCAATCCCTTCCATGTAACACAACAATGAATTTTTCACAGAGATCACTTCATAAAGAGAGTAATATATTTGTCAAGTCGCTAACAGATTGATAGCATCTTCATACATCATAGAATAGTATAAGACTTCAAAATCTACCAACCAACAATGATTATAACTCCAATAAATTAAGCTATTTGTTTCTATTGTTTCTGCTAATTAATAAAACTTCACAAGGACCTACATTAAATACAGCTATCTCATTAAAAAAAAAATTAAATGGTATTACTTAAATTTTATTTTTACCCAACCGATTTTCAGTTTTTTTGGTAACTTGGCACGGTTCTGTTGAAACCAACAAGCAGCTTTAAAAGTATTTAACAACCTACATGACCAAATTTCATATAAAATTAATATCTTCAATGCTGTTTATACAGCAGAAATATCAAAGAATATATGATAGCATTTTATAGTAATTGTTCAGATTTTTAAGGTAGCTTAACAACAGGTAGATCTATTGAAAGAAATTTAATTTGGAAATAATGTAAACAAAATTTTATAATCTATTAATTCTGTAAAGCAAAGTAAAAATCTCACATTCTATGCTTTCCTAGTCTTCTCCTTAATTATAATAACAATTATATTAACATTACATTTCCTAATATAATCATGTTCTTACTAAATATAAATGCTAATAACTGGTATTAGCAGCAACAGAAGAATAAGTCGACTGCAATTCTTTTTTTTTTTTAAATAATATTTCTAACAGATACTTGCCACTAACATAAACACAAATGTAGACAATTATAACACTATCAACAAGTATCGGACAATGTATATTGCCAAATTGGTTGTTTCTTTTACTCAAAGCTCCAACAATCTGCCGTAGATATGTTAACCAAAGTCGAAAAAAATCAGGACATGGAATCTAAAGTGTCAATTTCTAATCTCAAGATTAACATCAGTGTTTTATCAAAAATGAATACCATGACATATTCAGCTGATGGCACCACTATATGCTAAAATGTAGATTTTCTTTGTCAAACTGAAATTAATTGTTTACATGCAGAAAAGCCAGTAAAAATGATACAGAATATGCCACAAACTTTTCAATCAACTAATGACAGAAAAAAATTGAAAGCAGATACAATTATTAAGTAAACACCCAACATTTAAACAATAATATAGAGGAAGATGATCGAGAGCAGCTATTATGTATCAACGTAATGAATTTAGAATTTCAAATTATCAATTCTTGAAATTCATTTTTTTAATATATTCTTTTATTTTATTAACAGGGATGTAGATTATTTGCACTGCAATTTTGAAACAGCAGCACCGTTGCTGTCACATCATCATAGTCATTATCAATTGGCTAGAATCATTGAGTGTAGTCTAATTTTTGGCCAGCTGAGCCTGTGATTCGATTTCAATTCTCGACTTTTACTTCAGACATTAAATTTCTTCCTTTCTTAAAAAATCTCAGGATTTATGTCCATGAAGGATAGCAAACAATACCAATGTAATTTGGTGCCTGAATATTAGATTATATTTAGAACCTTTATGGGTTCAATAAAACAAATACAGGCAAGATATTGAATGAATTATATTGAGCACCAACATGACCTTGTATTTTGCCAAAAGAAATCATAATTATCATCCTTGTTACTATGGATTAAGTGGGACTACAATAGTAATGTGTGCAAAACAGCATACTCCCTAATGGCACTGTTCAAGTTGTTAAAATCCTTAAGATGATCAACTTTTGTGTTTAAATATAGCATGGACTCATTTTAAATCTACTAAAATCTTTAAATTTCTAATACACATTGAAAATATTTAAATCTACCATTTAATTGGAACAAATAGTGAAAAATAAAACAGCACCTATGAGCAACAAATATTAAGAGTTAGATTTGAATTCAGGTTTTCTTAAAGTCTATAAACATATAAAATGATATGATATTACTTTCTATACTGTCCTTAGTATACAGAGTAGCATATAATAAACATTTGAAAAAAAAGAATTTTTTGAAAAAATAAATGTCTAAATGGAAAATAGAAAAGTATAAGAAATAGAAAACAGAATATTTTCATATAATAAAACAGAATAAAATTTTCAGCAGATTACTTTTATGAGCTTTGGCTACGATTACTAAATAATCCAAATTGATAAATGTTGTGGGACAAACCTAATAAGAATGATACTGTCGTCGGTTTCAGTGGCATAACGACTGAAAAAGAAATCAGTCTTTCAGTGCCACAGATTATTAAATATTGTTGTTGCAAGTCCAGGCACTTGTAGCTGTGCAACCTAAGAGTACTGTAAAGACAAACTCACTGCATTGATAGAACCATAAAAAGAGGGAATCGAGGGAAAGAAAATATATTAGAAACTATGCTTTTAAAGAATTGGTTAAAAAAAAAAAAAAATAGGTGTTAAACATATCCATATAGCATTTTTGTTTTCAAATTGAATACAAGAAATTGATATTAAATTTTTTTTTTTAAATTAAAAATTGAAATGAAAATAACTAGTCAATGTAAAATCAGTTTGCCTTAAATTAAAAAATAATAATCCCATTTTATGGAATAAGATCTAGCTTGAAAAAAGAAACAATTATTTTTAATACTTTTATAAAATGGTTGTACAACCACATTCTACTTATCCACTCTCTTAACCCAAACTTTTTAAGTCATATATTTCAAATATTCCATGACTTACCTTTAGTATAATTACCACTAAAAACAAACACTAGCTATTTTCTCAGACAGTTACTCAGTCACGCTACCAAACCAGGAAGTAGTAAATAAACATTTTAAAAACTTTCACTTGTATAATAAACTCTCATCTAGAACAGGCAGACATTTTCATTTGTCTTCTTAACCCATTCATTACCTTATTTGTCGAGGAAAGACATTGTGTTTCAATTAATTTTGAAAATAATCTGGAATTTTTGGTAATTAAACAAAATAACTTTTCACCATGAAGCAAGTGTTTGTAATATAATTTAACAAAAGACTCTTATATAAAATTACGGTGGAAGGTATTAAATTACATGTGAACATGCTAACATGGGTAGTTTTGTTTCATAGAACCAAAAGCTGTTTCAAAATTAAAACTATCTACCTGTAAATATATGTTTATATTTCTTCTTGTTCTTCAGTTATCGAAAGTCCATTTTCATAAAGCAAAATACTTTCAGCATGCAAAGGTTATGTAACATTTGAATGCAGATTAGTTTTTTTTATTTTTTTTTTTTATTAATTCAAGCCATATGAACTTCTTGAATTATACTCCTGGTTTTACTTGGATTTTTACTATGAAAATAATTGAATTCATTTGAGGTGCACAACATGCAAAATATTGCTTTGCTACCTTTTATTCTCCCCTCATACTGAAGATCAAGAATGAAAATTAAACACACATTTCTACGACCTAATTCCTACGATGTCTTCTAAATTTCGAAAAAAAAATAAAATGTAATTACTTCTCTGAATTTACAGAAGAAACGCAATTCTTAGCTTTAATGAGTGAAATAATTACACTAGGTCATCCATCTATGGAACCTTACATTACACAGAATGAATTCCTTTTTGACATTTCAATCATCTTTTCTTGCTTTCATAGTTACATTTGGTATAATTTTTTTTAAATAATAAAGCTTCAATTATATGTGACAAAAGTACTAAAATAGTCTTCAGTCAACATTAATACCAGAAATTGCAACACAATTTTATCCTAATTTTACATAAACACAATGTATTCTCTTTCTTAATATTAACATCAATTGAGAATGTCTTTTTATGAAAAAAATATTCCTAACTGTTTTAATTTTACATTACAATACCAGTAACTGGCTTGACTATTCCACACCATATATAAATTTCCAACTTAAATTACAAATAACATTTATTACATTAAATAGGCATTTTACCCATTATTATGCCCAAAATGCTTTGAAATACACCCTACTAAGAAAGCTAGTCAGTGATCCATCATTCTGGCAAATCATCGTTGCAATCTTATTAAATAATGAAAGTTAAAACTGAATTATATCGAATAAATAGAATAAAATACCTTTCTTACACTATTAAACCCGTTAAATTACAGAAATTATAGCAACACAGAAAGCCAGAAGAATTCTGAGAAAATGTCAGAAAGCCTACTTTTCCTGTCAATATACAAACTTTCACTTGTATATCCTATACATGTAATAAATTAAATGAATGAAATGTTTCATATTGGTTTATTATCAACACGAATAAAGAGGGGTATAACAAACAATAATGATGTTGAATTACATTTTAGCTATTTGAAGCTGTAGTCATTTCAGTTCTATTACATCTTAAGAGAAAAAAAGCCACGCAAGCAGGCGTTGTCTAGCAGATATCAGGTCAGACAGCACAGCAGCACCAAGGTGTAAACAGCAAAACTAACAGCATCACTAACAACAATTAGACATGCTTCTTACCAAAGGTAGAGATGTTGTAACCTACCAAACAGCTAGAGAATAAATAATCTAAATCTATTCATTTATATAGTATTAAAAAAAGCATGTATTGAAACAAGCCAACTAAACCAGTTGAACAAACAACAACAATGAAAACAAATCTTTAAAAAATACAAACATCTAAGTTACTAGGATGTAATATCAATTTAATGTTTAACAAGGAGTCTACTGGAAAGAGAGTTTAACACTGATTTACAAATATAAAAGAATATAAAATCAACACTACTTTTACAGTAGTGCTAATTTTATATTCTATATTTATAACATTGCTGCCTTAGACAATAATAGAAAACCCCAAATTAATTTTATTCAAGAAAATTATAATAAGGGACAACATTTCAATACATGTAATGTTAACACAAATTTGTGAAGATAATTGTTAGTGATGACCAAAATAAAGGAGAATAATAGAATATGAGTAAAAGATAAAGATAAAAGCTGTTATGTATTAGGTTAAGAATATCCTTACAAGAGAAAATAATTAGAGGAATTCTAACCACGTTTCTGGTTCGCTATCTCAACAGCTCCTTTATAGGATCCAGTCGCTAAAGACATCATCA
>JAOPUL010000001.1:115203776-115214225 GCA_027564515.1 Octopus rubescens | reverse complement strand
TGAGAGAGAGTGAGTGAGGGAGTGAGAGAGGGAGAGAGAGTGGGTGAGGGAGAGGGAGGGAGAGAGAGAGAGGAAGAGTGTGTGTCTGAGTGTAATTGAGTGCACATGAGAGAGAAATGTTTATATAAGAATAATATGGTTGAAATATGTTGACTCTAATGAAATTAAAAATACTAAAATAATATTTTTATATAGGCAGTGGTGGTGGTGATCATAATGGTGGTGGTGACTTTTTTGCTAGCTGTGACACTGACAATAATGGTGGCAGTGGGAATGCTGAGGACAGCAAAATAGATTTAGATTTATAAAGAGAGAATGGAACGGAAGACCAGCCAATGTGATGTCTGTGTCCTTCTCAAAGACATTTCCATCATATTGAGGATTGAAATCTTTTATTTTTGACTTGTTTCAGTCATTAGACTGTGGCCATGCTGGGGCACTGCCTTGAAGAATTTTCAGTCGAATGAATTGACCACAGTACTTATTTTTTTAAGCCTGGTATTTATTGTATCAGTCTCTTTTACACACACACACGATGGTCTTCTCTCAGTTTCCATCTACCAACTCCACTCACAAGGCTTTGGTCGACCCAAGGCTACAGTAGAAGACACTTGCCCAAGATGCCACGCAGTGGTACTGAACCCGGAACCATGTGGTTGGAAAGCAAACTTCTTGTGTAACAAAAATGGATACAAATTAGTAATAATAGTTTTATTTGGCTAATGTCCAAGTTAACAATTGTTGTTGTTGATTAACCCCCAAGTCTCACCAAATCAAGCTGACCCATGTATGATAAAAAGGTAATCTAACCATGACCATCAAGTCTTCAGCCTTTTTCCCATGAGCAGAGAAGCTAGGGCTACATTATCCAGTGTGTCTTTCTCTAAGCAGATGGGATGTAATTTGACGGAGAGTTGACTGCTATTTCTAGCAGATCGAACAACCACATAGATTAATCATGGATAATTTGTGGCCTGCAAAAGGTTTCTGAATGGAACGCCTCATGGAAAATGACCTAGAATTTTGTTTTAGTAGGGAGGTCCAGCTCATGATGAGCCATGTCTCATGCAACTCACTTCTCGAAAAAGGTTGCCCGTGTCTGATATAGAGACTCCTTCATTGGTTTGGCCAAGGTTCCTTTTAACCAGGGGTGGTTGTTGTGATGCATTCAGGGAGTTATATTTGATTGAATCAGCACCATTATATTCATGGCATTATTTTCATCAAAGGTGGCGAGCTGGCAGAATCAATAGCAGACCTTGCAAAATGGTTAGCGGCATTTTGTCTGTCTCTACATTCTAAGTTCAATTTCCACCAAGGTCGACTTTACCTTTCATCCTTTTGGGCTCGATAAAATAAGTACCAGTCATGCACTGGAGTTGATGTAATCGACTTACCTCCTCCCCCAAACTTGCCGGTCTTGTGCCAAAATTCGAAAACCAATATATCTTATGGTTCTTCTGAATTTGCATACAACAACACCCAGTGCCAAGATGTATCAGATCTTACCCACACACATACACTTCCCCACTGGACAACATCCCCACTGGTCAACATCAATCCTTCCCCACTGGACAACATCCCCACTGGTCAACATCAATGGCATGGAAGAAGGAATCTTGATGCATAGGAAACTGTTGGTGTTTTTCATTAACGAGAAAAACAAATGTCTCTCAATCTGAACCTTGGAGAGGGACTTTCCAGGTACAGTTGTATGGTTATCCCTGACAAACAGGGGCCTTACAGTTAAATTAGGGCCTTAAATGCCTTTATTTAAGTGATTACAGATAGATGAGCAGCAAAGTTATTCATGATAAGATTTAAACTCAAAAAGCACCCAGTACACTATGTAAAGGGGTTGGTGTTATAAAAAAAAGGCACCCAGTTGTAGAAACCATGCCAAAACAGACAATTGGTGCCTGATGTAGCTCTCTGGCTTCCCATCTTCTGTCAAACCATCTAATCCAGGCCATCATGGAAGACAGACGTATGATGATGATGATGATGATGATGATGCAATAAGGTCAAGGTACCATTATGTATTTAACCTTTTAGCATTCAGATTATTCTGTCAAATGTGATGCTTATTTATTCACATTCTTTTGAATTAATCCTGCATCTTCTTGCAGCTTTTGAAATTTTCATGATGTGATTGCTTATTTTTAGAAGGACATTGTAGGGTAGGTGTGAGAGGTTGAATCTGGCTGGTTTGAACATAAAACAGGTGGAATATTTTGGCCGGATATGGCTGGTTTGAATGCTAAATGGTCAACGTATTTCTTAGGCAGATTCAGCATGACACAAAATGTGATATGGCTGGCCCTTTGAATTACAGGTACAACTCATTTTTGCCAGTTGAGTGGACTGGAGAAACATGAAATAAAGTGTCTTGCTCAAGGACACAATGCACTGCCAGGAATCCAACACTCAACTATACGATTGACTGTGAGCTGAATGCCCTAACCACTAAGCCACGTATCTTCACAAGTTTAATAATTAATCCTTTCATAAATGACAAAACAACAATGCTAGCATTAGATGATAGACAACTCTCTTAATGGTCTGGTCCATTACTACAGTTAGATAAACTGAGGCAAATAGTTTTGAGTGATTTGTCCAAAGAGATACAAAGCCATATCTATTGATCCAGTTTATCTCTATATTTAAATCAAGGAAATAAAAATGTTTTCTAGTAACTATGCTAAAATGTCAGATCTCCAACCACCTACTGTTTTTTTATATTGCACTATATTATAGTTATTTCATAATGGCAGCAGCCATAACACAAGAGTACCTTTGCTTTAGACAACTATACAAAATAATATAATCTCAATGATGATATCAAGAGAAAGATCTGAATTTTGAATAATCAATATTACTTTTATATCTCTAAAATCACACTAAATATTCTTCTAGAAATTCGCTTATTAAACTCAAATCAAAAACTGCATCTGAACCAAACTATGTTGCTAGGAAGCCTTAGCCAATTCAAAAAAGACCAATATCCTAGATGTAGTTAATGAAGCATTCTATTGACATTGCCATAAAGATTTAATTGCTACTTTGGACAGTTTAAGTAAGTACAAAGACACTAACTGGAAATTATGATAAAAATTTAATTTAAAAAGACAACACATCTGTGGTAGTGATTCACTTTTATCTTTTAAATCCATAATGCACTGCCTAAACAACTTCCATAAAATGTTGAATAATTACTTTGTTTAAAACTGACATTTTAGTTTTTAATTCAATTTCTGATACTCTAGATATTTCATTTTCATCTTTTATAAATTCCTATAGAGTTTATGAATTTCTTGAAAAAATAAAATAGTAATTACTTTAATTTTGTTCTATATTTTTGAGACGAGGAATTATGTACATTATTTACATTGGACAGATGTGTCCTCGTCTTGTATTGTTGTTAACACGTTTCGGCTGATGTCCTCCTCTCCAGTCTTCATCAGGTGTACGGTGGTGTTATTATTATTTGTTTGTTCATGTCAGAGTGATTAAGAGCACGGGCTACTAACCCCAAGATTCCGAGTTCAATTCCAAGCAGCGACCTGAACAAACAAATAATATCACCAGGACACCAGATGAAGGATGGAGAGTACATCAGCCGAAACGTTGTGTTAACAACAATACAAGATGAGGACACATATCCGTCCAATGTAAATAATACTTAATTTTTTATATCTAAATCAAATAGGAATTGTATGAAATTGGTTATACATTATTTAAGTAATATGCAATGGTGAAATAATCAACTGCTTAATCTTGGATGATCAGAGATACAGGTATCAAAGAGATCAGACCTATTTTTCAACAGTTAGGTGAACTAAATAATACAGAAAATGACCTAATTAAAACACAAAACACCTTGCTCATCCACCACTCACACACACAATGGTTATGACTATTTAAATACTGCTGATCAAGATGATAATATTCTATGAAAAAATTATTGAATCCCTATATATTATTTATACCTGAACATTTGTTTTACTATCTAATATGAATAATTCATACTGTTTAATTGTATTACTACAACACATGAAAATGGAATGGGAATTAAAATTGCAAAATTCTAGAAAACCAAAACACACTTTAAACATTCCTGACCAAGTGTGGTTTGGTCTCTTTTAAGACCAAATATTGATTTTTCTTTTATTAGACTAGTTTTGAAGGATATTATCAATTGCATTTCCAGCTCTCAGAGGGGCAAAAAAGAAGGACCATCAATTACAGCAGATTTGAACGCAGATCAGTAAAGTACCAAATTAGACATAGTAAGACATCCAGTCAAATGGATAATCTTATATTATTAAATGAGGATTTCTGAAAGATAGGGATATAGTTTTTGGTTGAAAATAATAAGTAAATCTTTTAAGTAATAGCAGAAAGATTTAATGAATACAGGGAGAAAGTAAACCTATTACATAAATAAACTTGAAAGAAAAAATACTGAGCTTACTGATTCAAACATGATATCAATGTATACCCACATAATATTTAGTTCAAGACTTGATCAATTAATTGCTCAATATTTTACTTTGATATTTCAAACTGAACTACAAGTTTTCAAAATTTAAGACAAGACACACATTATTAATAAAATGCACTCAGTGCATAAAAGATTGTCCAATATATCAGTTTGAACACTATGTTTTGTACAAATATTTATCACATTCAAACACTATTAACATTCTGTCTATTCTTGTTTTATACACAGAGCAAAGCCATACTCATTAATGCTGGAAAATGTTCAAATTAATTATAAACCACATTTTAAAAAAAAAAAACATGGAATTCTCATGAAGTTAATAATCATTTGCATGAGAGTTTCCAGAAGCACTCAGCTCTGAAAATTTCTACTAAATGTTTTCAGAATTTAGAAACTAGAATAAAAACAGCAGAGGACTGAGCAGCAACAAACAATTAACTAAAACTTGTTAATCTTATTAATTTGCAATTAACATACATGTTTTAGGAAGCAACCACCCTTAGTTACATAGTAAACAAGGCGCCAAACATGAGATTTTAATCAAAGCTATTTGTTATGAACTCGTCTCACATTGATTACTTCTCAGTTTAACACAAAACCTAATTGCATGAATCTTAACTGCAATGATGTTCTTCATTAAGTCAAATATCAACTATTTATCTACTATTGTTACTAATCTAGTTGCTTTAATTCCCTATAATTTCTTGTCATGTCTTAGTAACAGTAGATACAATTGATTAGAGACTCTTGTTTGTTTAACTTAAATGTTAATACTAATATTCTTGTAATTTGCAATAGTTTGGTTCTATATTAGTAACAAGACAGAATGCTATATTTAGAAATATGTATAACAGTACAAATGAATTTATAGAGAAAATATTTGGGGCTTTTGTTTACATGAAAATAAAAAGCTGGCTAATTTGTTTCTTATGTGAAGCAATCATCATCATCATTTAGCGTCCGTTTTCCATGCTGGCATGGGTTAGACGATTTGACTGGAAACTGGCAAGCTGCACCTGACTCCAGTCTGTTTTTGGCTTGGTTTCTACGACTGGCTGCCCTTCCTAACACCAACCACTCCAGAGAGTGTACCAAGTGCCTTTAACGTGTCACTGGCACATACACACACACACATATATATATACACGACAGGCTTCTTTCAGTTTCCATCTATCAAATCCACTCACAAGGATTTGGTCGGCCTGAAGCTATAGAAGACACTTGCCCAAGGTGCCACGCAGTGGGACTGAACCTGGAACTATGTGGTTAGAAAGCAAATTTCTTACCACACAGCCAGGCCTGCGCCTGTATGATAAATTTAAAAAATTCTTAATGATTAAATACTGATTTTAAATATTACCAATTAACAAGCAAGTGATAGATCATCTTGCTTTCAGATTAATTATTCCCAAAAATAGATTTGTGAAAATCATTTCATAACATCGTCCAAATCATAACAAATACTTCAAACATTCTGTCTCTTAAATAATTACTCTATGAAGACTAGCCACAACTAATTAAAATAAATGTATTTCTTATTAAAGTTAAATTGACTTCAAAACTACTTTTGCTCATTTTAAATTATAAATTTTATTCCAGAGAATAATTTATACCACAGAATGTACTAGTCAAATCACTACTACAAAGAAATATTCACCTGTCTTATAGTCATTTAATAAATAAGGAAATAAAAAACAAAGTCTAAAAAAAAAAAAGAAATGGCTTCGCTTATTTTCTTAGATTGATTTTTTTTTTTTGTTTTTCTTTTTCTGAGAACATGCTCAATTTAAGTTAGCAGCTGTAAGTTTAATTAAGTTGTGTTGATTGAAGCAGAAACATACCACTAAATCATTAAAGTAGATGTTGATCAAAGCAGTTCTCTAGAAAGTACATGTTCTTATATTCTTTAGCAAGTTTCTACTTTTCAAAAGGTATCCAATATTAAATCTTTATCTTTTAAGCAATAATGTATATGACAAGAAACAAAACAGAAGCCTTTCAGTTTTACTACAGAATATATATTCATTTCATGTAAGCATCTTCAAACCCTTACATGAAAATAAAAATTGTGGGAAAACATTAAGTTTCATAGAAGTTGATTCATCATTCGGTTAAAAACATTAAATGGGAAAATATCAGACAATGATGCTGCTGAAAGGAAATCTCAAGAGTAACTACTAAAAATTCTGTCAGGCAACAAAGTGATTAATGAACAACTTATGAAAGGAAGAGAAGTAGCTAGCATTCAAAGTATTCAAAACAAATGACAAGAGAATAATTATTGGTCCTGGCATATAAAGAAGCAAATTCTCATAAAACTACTCCTGAACCTTTTTCAAAATAACCCAATTCTTTAATCAGGACATTAATCATCACGAAGACAAATGTCTACGTACTTCCTCCTCCCTGCTCTCCAGTGATTCTGCAGAAAAGATCAATAGCTACCTCTCAGAAACAGTATTGTTATGCTCTGTTCACTGAAGTGTAGCATTCAGTAAGTGGTCAGAGAAGGTGCTTCTATATTAATTAATCAAAACAGCTAGTGTAATCAAATCTTAGCATAGATTTATTTTCTAACAGTGGAACATCACCTCTATTATGAAAAGGCATTTTCTACCAACATTTAATGGATAAAATTTACCTGTTTTATAGGTAATCAAAAATTATGTTCGACTTTTAGCATTTACTAATAAAAATAATCTAGAATAACTAACAATCTTCAGTTATTTTAAGCAGGAATTAAATTTAATCAAAATATTTAGAACTTTAAACAATTTTAAAACCCAATATCAAACTCAACAAACTTCATAAGCTCCCATCCTAGAATTTATTACTATAAGATAATCACTATAATCAAAGACTAGTGATTGTGTTAATTTGAATCGAGTGAGAAAAATATATAAAGCTGGATATGCGAGTGGTTTGAGAAGTTACATTTAGATATCGTTTATTGTCATAATGGTATACGCACAGTGCTGCTCTACACTATCATAATATTCAAGGGTATAAAATAGGAAGGGAGCAGATAAACAAATAGATGAAATGCAAATTTTTATCCATGGTTATAATTTCTTATAGAATACACATTTCAGAAAACGAAATAGTAATCTAAATGGCTCATGATGGGAATATATATAGTATATTTAGTAGATAGGAAATAGGAAAAAAAACAAAAAAAAAAAAAAAATACTTCTCTTGGGGTTATACAATATAGATAAGAAAATCAACAAACGACATTCATAAATTGCTTGTACGCAGTAAACAAAACATGCCAGAAAAATAACAATGTGGAAAATTAAAATGTAATATAAAGACCTTAAGGACTTTAAAGAAAATATAGAAGAGAAGTAACAACTGAATCACCATGAGTAATTAATTACAATTAGTAAAATCCAAATGTGGGATTTCCCACATTTGAAATCTTCAGTAGACGGAAATACCCCCTAGATGACATACAAACTTGTTTTGTGAAATTAATGGTAAGATTTTTCTTCTGTGATTAAATTCAATAAACTCATTACAAAATTGTATTTTCAATAATCTTTTTTTTGTTCAAGAAATGTTAAAATCCGATCACAATGACGAAAAATGTTACTTGTTTTCGAAAACACAAATTGAGAAAGGAGCGAATATATGCCAGAAATCTTGAAATTATATAAATATCTTTTTTTTTAAAAGTGATGTAGTAGTCAAAGTTTACATTATATAAATACAATAGAAAAGAGAATCAACACGAAATTCAGTTGTTGTACGTCTAATGTATGCAAATGTTACAGTTTGAGAAATGGGAAACCCCTAAATGTTGAGGTTAGTAAATTAATCACTTTTTGTTTCCAAAATACATACACACATTCGAAGAGACAGGGGGGAGGTGAAAGCAAGAGGGCTAGATATTAAGAAAGAGTGACTCAGACAACTCCGATCAAAAGTAAATTTGTTTTCATTCTTTCCGAAGTAATATCAATTGAGACACATCCAAGAATGGTTGTTGCATACCTTCAGATTTCCGTGGTTTCCCGTAATGGAAAAAAAAAAGAAAAAAAAAGAAAACGGCTGTCGAGGCTGGCCACTTAGACGATTTGTTTACCTTTGGCTAAATTAAACAAGCCCCAGTACAAAAACAAAGTTAAAGAGGCTGAATAAGGCGGTGATATTAAATCCGTATACAATAGCGATATCGCACGGCGAGAGGGCGACACCAGAGTCAGACCCGGACTGAGCAGAAATGCATTTGTAGCTGCAGTGACGGCAGCAGGAGGAAAGATGACGATTGATACAACGTAAGCAGAGTACACAAACCTCTACAACGGTGGGCGCAGTAAACTCATTACTGAACACTCACGCAAACATACTGACAAAAGAATGCAGCACTACTGTATGCAGTAGAAGCAAATTCACCCGCACATGAAGTATCAATAATCAATTGAGTAATAAATTGAAAAAGAGTGCCAGCAAAACATACAAGCCAAACATCGCTCGCTGAACTGCAGTTGTCAGTTAAGATTAGCGGGAAAAGGAAAAGAATTAAGGTACATTTTCTTAATAGATGGTTGAGATAATATTCTCACATGACTTTTACAATTTACTCAAAACTGACAGAAGTTTATTATCTATAATGTATTTTACAAAACACCAGATAAACAAGATTTCCAACTCAGTAGGTTGAAAAAAAGACTTAAAAATCAGATTTTTAATATATATATATATATATATATAAAATGTTTTGAATTAAAATATATATAAATCCAAAAGTTATCGTTATGATACAGAAAAACAAAACGGGAAGGGGAGGAATCTTAAATTCAACAAAACATTTTTACACTGTTGTATCATTTTTATTTTCAACCTCGAGAGAAAAAAAAAAAAGCAACCCCCCCTCCCCAGAAAAAAGCCAGGGTTACCAAACATCTAATCACCGCAAATTAATAATACAGCTATAAATTTAAACACTTCTGTAATCTATCCTCGATAACAGAATTCACAAACTGTACTTTGAAGAAGCATTATCATTATTTTCACTTTGAAACAATTATTATTTGCTTAAAACCAATTTCTCTTAGAGTTTTTAGTATATCGGGTATTTGATTTAACTAGTAGATGTTTACATTAGCGAAGGTGTTTATAACACGTGCTGGTATGAATGCGAAACTACATAAATCAGTAATTCCTTCTTAGACAAAGGAATTACATAAATAAGGAACTATTATTTCATAATTGATTCTGCGTAAATCTGTTTTTCATTGTAATGTTCCCATCATCTATTCCCCTTGTGGCAAATAAAAGAAATTATTACTATATTATTACCTATTTATTAATGTCTATAGTTATTGATCTCGTTGTAAATCTCTTAGTGTTTTTGTTTGTCTGTTTTAAATTTCGCAATCCTAATGTCCCCGTCGTCTTAGACACTAGTGGTCAATCCCTAATTTGAAGGGAGGGAGGAGCGTCCTGTTTCAGAAAGACCCATCATCACTTATTTGTACACTATGAACACTTAGTGCATTCGACGTGTCACACATCTTATGTAACCTGTTTTCATCGGTAAAAAACATTCCTTGTTGCATATTTGTTTTGACTTTTTATGTTCCAAATTCAAATCTTACCGAGGCAAACTTCACCTTTCATCCTTTCCGGGCTAACAGAATAAAGTACCAGTTAAGTACTGGAGTCGATTACATCGACTAATCCCCCCCCCCCCCAATAAAATTGCCGGGACAAATAGCGGCATTTCGTCCCGTCTTTACGTTATGAGTTCGAGCAACGCCGAGTTCGATAAAATTAGTATCAGTTGAACACTGAAGTCGATGTAATCGACTTACCCTCCTCCCCCGAAATTGTTGGCCTTGTGCTAAAATTTGAAAACATTATCGGCGAGCTGGTAGAATCGTTAGCACGCCGGGCTAAATGCTTAGCGGCATTTAGTCCGTCTCTACGTTCTGAGTTCA
>JAOPUL010000001.1:115142733-115159248 GCA_027564515.1 Octopus rubescens | reverse complement strand
TTGCCTTTCATCCTTCCGGGGTCGATAAAATAAGTACCAGTTTAACACTGGGTCGATGTAATCGACTAAAACCCTCCTCCGAAATGACTGGCCTTGTGCCTAAATCAGAAACCATTATTATTATTATTATTATTATTGACGACAGACGTGTTTTCGAACGCGCAGAGTAAGTTCTCTCTAAAACTATTGTTTTCACCCATTTGTTATCGTTTATGTACTACGTGTTTGTTCCAATTTGTTTATAAGAACACAGGGAATCCCTTGACCGGGGGTTTGAGGCGGTTGTTGCCCCGTAAGGGGCAATATTTTGCCTTCATAAAACGTCTACCTAGTTTAAAATAACAAAAAAAACATACACACAAGATGGTGTCATTTATTGCCATTGTAGGGGCATTGAAAAAAAAAATACCCGACCCTCTCACTAGCACTCCCGTAAACGAAGACTTTCCTCCCCTTCCGTCAATTATTCCTCCTAAAAGCTATGAGACAAAAGACGACGACAACAACAACAATAACAACCTGAATTGTAAAAGCTGTAGCGCCAACACCGCCACCACTAGTAGTAGTATCACAAAAGTCAAGCAACAGACATAGTGAAAACAATAGCAACAGCAACAACTTCACCTCACCAACACCACAGCCACTACAACAACAAACGGTAGTGAAACAAAATATAATAGCGAGACGGAGGGGAAAGACAAAACCAACGAAGATATGAACAAAAAGAGAACCAGCGATTTGTTTAAAGACGCCAAAAGCAACAAAAGCTTTTCCGACGTGGCTGGCGCCCCCTTCCCCCAAGAAATGTTTTCGCTACACCTGGACAGAAAAAGTAACGAGCTGAGCTGGCCCAAGCCAAAAATATAGTTAAACTTGAGGGAAGTAAGGTAGCGGTACTCGTGCCTAAAGATATAATAGAAGATGGCAAGAAGAAAACAGTATTCTACAGAAGTGTCTCGCGGAAGAGCAGGCAAGCGGAACCAGCTACAATTATTCAAGTTTAAAAAGCCTTGAAAGACATTACAGAGGATGTGGCCCACTTGCAGAAAGGAAAACGCTATGCCAACATAGAGGTTCTCTTCAAAAATGAGAATCTCGCAAGAAAACACTTAGTATTCCGTCGTTGGAGTTAGGAGTTTATCCTGTACCCAACGTACCTCTCTAGAAGAACGACAAGACTAAGGGTATCGGGTGTTCCGCCTGGTGTGAATGTTTGGTGGATTGTGGCGAGCGTCATTTTGGAAGAACCGGAGACACTCTTAGAGGTCAGGTGGAGCAGTTGAGAAAATTAATCCGGGATTAAAATAGAAATCTTGCTTCATGTGAAGCCACAAAATATAGAGAAAATCCTGGACATTATATAGCTGCCCAACGGGGTGGAACTAAGGGTCGTCGTAGAAGGCCGAAAGCCGAGATGCGACCTTTGTGGGGCCACAGGCCACCTTAGAGCCTTCTGCATCCAAAAGATAAAAGGCACGAGGCCACTCCCACTGCCTACACATACCCTCAACAACAGCAACCTCAAAAACAATATGCCACACTTGCAACCGGAACACCAAGATTACCGACACCTGGACCCACGGCAGCAGCCCCGACAACTACACCAATGGCAGCGAAAGCAGCTAGATCGCCAGACACGAATTTCAATGACAATAGCTGATACAATAACAGTCCCAGCAACTCCAGCAGCACCATCACCAGCAACACAAGAAAAACAGGGGAAAGACCCACCCAGAGAACTTCTCAAACCAGCTCTCCATCTCCTCCTCACTCAAACACACACTCGCACATAGACACTCACACAAAGAAAACCATTCACTCAATTTCATCGGTGGTGGTGGGGGACCGCACAGACACTGGTTCCCACTCATCTCAAAGCGAAGATGAGTAGGAACCAAAAACCGACACACATCCGTCTCGGATGATTTTGAGATTTACGCATCTCTCAGTCGGCCTGGAATGGAAGGAGGGCTAACAGTACTGTTTAGGAGATGCCTGGATCTTGAGGTACGGACGGTCTTCCTGGACCCGGAATGTAAGTTGGTGGTTCTGGATGTGAGCAATAGCTAAGGTGGTGATTTCGGACTAGTCGCTGTGTACGCGCCAAGAGGGGCAGGACTGCCAAATTTCTTCAGACGTTTGGAGGTTTTCCTTGGGACGTCTCACGCTTTAGTTCACAAACTTGCTCAGCCGCTTCCAACTGGCAGACAGGAACCAACTGGACTTCCCGGGTGCGCCAACGTGGACATGGGAAAACAGCACCGGGTCTTCCAGGCCGTATCTAGATATGATATTCTGTAGGTCAGTAGGTCAGTCCACTTTTCAAAATCGTCGGCTACACAGACCATAAATTTGTGATCAGCTCGGTCGACCTAGATAGGATCCATAGGCAGGGCCCATGGTACAGGAAGTTAAACGTGTCTTTACTGGCACGTCAAGAATTCAGAAACCGGGTTAGCAAGTTAGTCCATCGAAGTTTATCGGGTGCAATCGTCAACAACCGATGGTGGGTAGCCCTGAAAAGGGCTATTAGAGTAGTGGTGGTAGAGTTTAGCAAGGAAATAGCTTTAGAGGAATCTACGATAGAAGGAGACCTAGTCAGGAAGCTGAAGAGGCGCTTAGGAAAGGCATAGCGACCGACATACGATTGGCACTCAATCAATTCTTTAATACCAAGGACGAAGGTTACGTCGTTTAGAGCTAGGGCGCGTGCGCTGAGACATGAGGGAACGAAAGCCGTTTGATGGGCCCGGGTGGCAAAGGTGCGACGGGACAACAGAGCCACAATTCGGTTTTTGACGGGCCGGGACGAGGGCATGCTACATGAATCCAGGCAGTTGTGTACGGAATTTCAGCGGCGCTTCGCCGAACTTTACGGAGCGCGCGGTGTATAGGGGACGGGAGTGGACTTCACCTCCTACCTCAACAGTATGCCGCGCTTCTCGTTCAGGGACGCGGAGTTCTTCGAAATGCCGATAATAGCTGAAGACATACGAGACGCTTTGGCGGCCGGTGCGAGGGAGAAGTCTCCGGGATTGGATGGTCTGCCTTTCGACCTTTATCTCTATATGCCAGACTTGTTCGGTGATCTCTTGTCAGATGTCTACCACAACTGGCAGCAGAACGAGAGGATACCTATTGCTGTGAGCCGTGGAGTGGTGTTTCTGCTAAGGAAGGACCCGAACAATCGGATCGTAATTGACAAGTTTGGGCCTGAACGCAGATTATAAGATTTTGGCCAAGGTGTTAGCTAAGAGGTTGGCGTTTGTCGTCGATAAGTTGGTTGGTGATGCGCAGACATGCACCATCCCGAAAAGATATATCCACGAAAACCTCCACGTTATGCGCTACATCGTAGAGAGAGTAGGGAAGGAACCTAGCATGGGTGGGACCCTGATAAACTTAGATCAATCAAAAGCTTTTGATAGGGTAGACCATCAATACTTGGAGGCTGTTCTGGTGGCGACCGGTTTCGGGCCCCTCTTCAGAGGCTGGTTCACTGCAATGTACAGCGACATCTGTTCGGTGGTTAAAGTAAAGGGCCATCTATCAGAATCGTTTGGCATCGCTCGTTCTGTTCGTCAAGGATACCAACTCTCGCCGCTTCTGTACGTGCTGGCTCTTGAACCATTACTAAGGAAGTTGGATATTTCGAGGTTCATCCCGCGTGAACCAGGATGCGGAAGGTTCGTGTCGACTTATCCCATCGACGTCACCGTAATAGTAACTGACACCTCGGAAATCGAGGTGGTCAGCACTACTTTAAGGAAGTACGACGCGATGACAGGAGCAAAGATTAATCAGGAAAAATCGGTGGGCCTACAGTTCGGCACCTGGAGAGGCAGGTCCATGTCAACCGACAACGTTGTGGGGCGCTGGACGGAAGGACCGGTTAAATTGCTCGGGGTCTGGTTCGGTCCAGTCATTCAGGTGGACAAGAACTGGGGGGAGGTGACGAGCAGGGTGGCCAGTCTCACTCAGAAATGGGCAGAGAGGAAGCTGTCCCTGAAAGGTCGGGCGGAGGTGGCGAATGCGTACATCGCTTCCGTCATCTACTATTGCCTGACCGTCGTCCCTTGCCCTGCTTCGTGGCTGACTAATCTGGAGCGCTTGCTCTTCCGCTTTCTGTGGAAAGGACGTATTCCGCTCGTCAGACGGTCCATCTACTGTCCACAGCCGGCGAGTGGGGGGCTGGACATGCCGTGACTAATGATGAGCAGACACGCGCTGAGGCTGCGCCATCTCCAGTTTTATCTTAATGGTGAACAGGTGTGGTCGCCGTTCATCAGGCGGGTGTTTCCGTAGCTCATCTCATTGACGGAGCTACAGTCCTAGATCAAGCGTAGACCGAGGAAGGGCGCTGGAATGCCGGCAAGCGCTCACATCCCTCTGACAGTGGGGCAATGCGGTCGGTGGAAGTTTCACAATGGAGTTTTATAGGGGGTTAGTGGAGAGCAAGAGCGACGACGTGTTGCATGCACTCGTCCAGTGTCCGGGTATCGCTGACTTGTGGAGTTTTGTCGAACAGCTGTTGACACGTGTAGGACGGATTCGGCTATCATCCGAGTCCATTTTGAAGAAGATCGCCCCGCCGCCTCCCTTTGGCCGGGAAGGAAAGGCAGTTTTTCTCCGTCTGGTGGCTATGTTGTTGCCCCATAAGGGGAAATATATCGCCTTCATAAAACTCCTACCTAGTTTTAAAAAAAATAACAAACATACACAATATGGCGTCTTCAAGGAGGTAGTGTGGTGGACGAGATTGAAAGGACTGAAGACAGATACCTTCCTCTTCGGCCAAGTCCTCATCGTCTTTTTCAAGTTCAACTTGAAAAGGTAAGTGAGGGTGGAGAGAGAAGTACTGCCCCCCAGTGATTTTGTTGAAAGGTGGGTGAATGTGGCGAGGATGGCCTGTGTGAATGGGCCTACTCTGAATTATCGCTTCTAAACCGGAGGAGTTGAGAAGGAGAGAGGCACCCTCTGAGGTGCCTCTGGTGGTTGGGGTAACCAGGATGTGTGGGGTTCCTCGGTTGTCCCCTAAAGAAACTCTCCCCCTTTAGGGGAATGTTATTGTTTAATTGTATCGTCAATTGTTATTATCTTATTTGTACGTGATATTGTATCACACCCCACTTGTCCCTTGTTGTATTGTCCCTATTTGTTTTGTGTAGTCCTGTGTGGCCAATAAAGAAAACATTATTATTATTGTGTAGTCCAACCCATGCTAGCGTGGAAAGCGGACGTTAAAGGATGATGATGATGATGATGATGATATCTGACTCTCAGCCGAATCCATAGTGACGATTGCCGGGAGGGGCGGGCACTTTTTATTTGTCTAGTAGCTGTGGTGAAAGAGATAGTGTGGTGGACCCGTTTGAACGGGCTAAAGACAGACACTTTCCTTTTTGGCCAAGCCCACATTGACTTCTCCAAGTACCACTTGAAGAGGAAAGTGAGGGTAGAGAGAGAAGTGCTACCTTCTAGCAAGTTTGTTGAGAGATGGGTGGATGTTGGAAGAATGGTCAGTTTGAAAGGACCAATTCTGAGTATACACCTGTGAAGAAATTGAAAGGAGAAGGGCTCTTGCCCTGCTGATCAGACCCCTGTGGCTTTTTCCATGAGGACCTCAAAGCGCCTCCCCCTATTGGGAGTTTTTTTGTTTAATTTATTTGTTATTATCTGTTTACATGCCAAACCCATTGTATTGTTTTGTGTTGTCTGATATGTTTTTTGCCTGTCATTTTATGTATATCAATGTTAGCCCTTGTGGCAAATAAAAGAATAGATTATTATTATTATTGTTGTTGTTGTACTGCACAAAATGCCCTGCGGTATTTAGCTACATTCTTTTATTCTGATTGTAATTCCCACTAAGGTTGACTTCACATTACATCATTTTGCTGTTGATTAAACAAGTGTAAGTCAAGTACTGGTGTTGATTGAATTGACTATTCCCTCCCTCATAATTATTATTGTATATTAATAACATTTAGGTAGTGAAATTCTAAAACATCGGGAAAACTAAGTTGAGTAACAACATCTTTATTGTTCCTAATTTGTTGTATAACCAGTATCACAACATTTTACACTTGGAACATAGAATAGATTTAAAAAAAGATACCGGCTTACTGCATCATGTTTTCATTATACCTCTTTACGTCAATGTCCAAAATTGATTGAATTTAATTCAATCAAGTGAAATCTAAGATGCTCCTAACTTGTTATCTAGCTTGGCTAATAATAATAATGATGATAATAATAATAATAATAATAATAATAATAAAAATAATAATAAGTAGCACTGACGTCACCATCAATACAACTACTATCCTTTTCATCATCATCATCATTGTTGTTGATGTCATCATCAAATTCATTTCATCATCCTCATCATTATTCTAATTGTTAAAAAAAAATATAACAAAACCTAAATTAAAAGAAGATTAAGTTTAATCTCTCTTAAGTAAGTTCCACCATGTTTTTATAGCTCTATTTTTGAAATTAAACTGGCAGAAAAGCAATGTTTCTTTACAGGTCTGAACTACTTTCATCCTTTCTTCTACACTCATGTTATGTTTTCATTGGAGACTGGTAATTTTTTTCATATAATGTGCCAATGGAGATACTGAAAAAAAAAAAAGAAAGAGAGCTGAGAAAGTATCAGAATAAATATTGAACATGCTTCCAATATAAGGAATTTCCTTGATGGAGTATTTTTAAAACATTGATCCGATTGATTTCCAAGAGTAAGGTGGGGAAAATGGTAACTGGAAGTTTGTGTAAAGTAAGATAAAATATTTTTTAAGCTTTTCTAATACGACAGTTAATGTTTATTGGTGTTTAATCTTTTCCTTTATATGCAACACTTAATAGTTAAATGCTCTTTCTAACTATTCAACATTAAACTGCTGAATATTTTGCATTTGGGTACTAAATATTGGATCCAACAGTAAAAATCTTGATTCTTGTTGCAAAATACTATGTTTAGCAATTTAAATAGAAGCTGAACCCTGATAAAATTGACACAAAAAAGTGATAATGAGAATACTCAACATACTGAAATGAACAGCTGAATAAATCCTTGCTAAAACACAAGCAGTATTTCAAAAGAGCATATTTTTTAAATATCAATGCTGCATCAATATGACCTGTTTTACAATTTTATAGATTTTTACCAAGGTGTTGGCAATTGATGAGAAATTTTAGGATCAATACTAGACTCATCCAAGCAATCAAAGAACTGTAGAGAGATTCAAAGAGGGAAAATAGAGTAGAAATACAAGCATGTTTATTATCTTTTGTTGTATTCAACATCTACTTGTGTAAGTACTTGTATACAACATGCAAGATATTGTACTAAACTTGCACTTCTCCGTTATCTAAAACCTGTGATTCCCTAAGCAGACTAACATCTAAGAAGGCTATGAAACTAGATCTCTGAAAGTTATTAACAGGTAAAAACAACATGTGGAGTATGGTTCTTGCTAATATTTCAAACCCTACGAAGGAAAATATTGTCTTCCATTCTTTTGAGGTCAATAAAATAAGTACTAGTCAAATTTTAGAGTCAATAAGAGTGACTAGTACCTTCCAAAAAATATGAGAACCTCTTCCTATGTAAGAAATCAATATGTATAGTAATCAAATTAAATAAGGATTATATAAGGCAGATAATTTTAAGTATTTTGATGTCACCTAAGGATAGATGATAGATTTTGAAGACATGTAAGGACAGCAGTTTGTCAAAAGAAATAAAGCAAGTCTAAAACCTATCTTATCTGCCATAATTTGAATGTTTCCTGCAACACTGACACTAAACAAGATATTGTAAAAGTAGCAAAACATGTTCTTAAATATTTCCAAATATTATGATTCACTTATAAAGATTGCAAAGGTAACAATTTTGTAAAATAATTTACTGCACTTACTGGCAAACAAGATTCCTTCCAGAATCCATTCTTGCAAAACAAGCTTAACTGATATAATTATATTTTGCAACATAACTTTCTATCCAAACTGATACTACAAGAGTCTGTCAAATGTACTTTGAAGAGAAGTAATCAGAAAAGAAAACCATTCAAGCCATTCAAGAGGAACAGTATTCAAAACCGAACTGAACAACAGAACAACCTCTTATCTTGTTGAAAGAGACTGAGAAAAGAAAATAGATATGAATAAAGAATATTGGTTGCTGAAGACATTCTTCTTCTGATTGATCAAAGATTAGTTAAATGAACAGTTGGTAACTAAGCTTAACCCTTTATCATTCAGATTATTGTGTCATACGTAATGCTTATTTATCCGCATTGTTTTGAATTAATCATGTATTATCTCATAGCTTAAAGATTTCCATGATGGGATTGCTTATTTTTAGAATGACATTGTAGGGTAGGTGTGAGATACCAGATCTGGCTGGTTTGAATGCAAAACAGGTAGAATATTTGGGCCAGATATGGCCAATTTAACCCTTTAGCATTCAAATTATTCTGTCAAATGTAATGTTTTTAGTCATATTGTTTTGAATTAATCATATATCTTGTAGCTTCAAGATCTCCATAATGGAATTGCTTATTTTTAGAATGACATTGTAGGGTAGGTGTAAGATACCAGATCTGGCTGGTTTGAATGTAAAACAGGTAGAATATTTGGGCCGGATATGGCTGGTTTAAACACTAAAGGGTTAACAGTTACAACTGAGAATTTAATAGCTAAATATTAGGTTTAGCATTGAAATACTATTTGTAATTACTAAACATTCCAAGTATCAAATATTTATCAAAGACTTAAACATCAATAAAACGTATGTTAAATATATGGCTTAATTAGTCAATATTGTATCAAAAAACACTTAACTATCGAAGTGCAACATAGTTATGCTTAGCTGTTAATAGGTAATTGATTACCTGTAGTATAGTAACAATAGTAAAATATTTCTATCTTATGTGAGAAGAAAGTGTACATCAAAAGTTACAAATACACACACTTACAAATACACATATACATACACGCACACACACATTCACAGATATACTATTATACACACACACAGATACACATGCACACACACCTATATATGAGAAGCATGAGAAATTGTACATGAGAAAACCCAACTCCACTTCTACCAATCAGGCTCAAAACATTAGGAAATCCACTCTTAACACTGGCACTATGACAGGTAGGTCTGGTGAGATTGTAGAAATGTAGAGTGTTGAAGAGTGGGTATGTGCTGTGTGTGCAAGAGCTAAGGTGAATAGGATCCTCAGTCAGATTTCTTACAGCAAAGAAACAAGTGTATAAATTCTAATGGATAGGAAAGAGAGATGGGATGGGTGGAGTTGGAATTCTGTTAGTAGAAAAACAGTTACATAAAATAATTGAGGTTATTAGATCATCTAATTGAATTATTAAATTTAGACTGGTCATTGGCAAAACTCAATCGTGACACTTATTTCCACACCATATTCAGAGCTGGCGATTGAACAGAGGGATTGTTTTTTATGTGGCTCTTCTGCAAACTACTCCAGTAACAGATGACAGTGGCTCCACTATCATAACTTGCAATGGGCTTCTCTGAAGTGTGTGGTGGCTTGAGATACTGTAAAAGAAAGAAGTAAGGATTGAAATGCTTGGTGTTCTGTGCAGCAAATGATCTCCCAATTTTCCAGTCTGAACTTTAGAAAATCACCTATTCCACTTACCAACAAGGAGAGCACTCATGCCAAATAAATTTTATTTATTCTCCCCAAGGAATGAGATAGGCAGATGATTATAAATGCCAAATCCTTCCCAAGTGAAGAATGTACTACCCAATGTAGATGAGTGGTTAGTGACTTCAAAATATGAGCTACTCTCACATGGAGACAGCAGGTGAGTTGGAAACGAAAGAGCTGGAAATTCAAAGAAATCATTGCTGCTCATAGATTCAAAATGCTATTAACTGATGCATATGATAAAAAAAGAGGTAGGAGGAGATAGAGATTTATAACATAGAACAAAACTGGCAGTTATTATGAGACAATTTGCCGAGAGCTAAACATACATACATATATGTGTCAATGTATGTATGTTTAGCTCTCGGCAAATTGTCTCATATATGTGTCAATGTATGTATGTATGTATATGCCATATATGTGTCAATGTATGTATGTATGTATGTATATGCCAGCATGGAAAACGGACGTTAAAGGATGATGATATATATCATCATATATGTGTATGTGCGTGTGTGCATGCATGTGTATGTGTGTGGTGTGCATGCATGCATGTGTGTCTGTGTGTGTGTGCATGCATGCATGTGTGTGTGTGCATGTTATAGGAGGATCTGAATCACATTCTTTATTAAATTAATTTAGTTTAGATTAGGTTAAAATATTTCTATCCATGAAGTCTCCAATCTTTCTAGAACTTGCTCAAAAAAGTTTTTTCTGCCCCATTGTCACTATCCATTCTCTTTAAGAATTCGCTGTTTTCCAAAGAATATCTATCAAAAGCCGTTCTGTGGCTCCATGCTGTGGATGGTAAACTCACCATCTTACAAGAAAGAATTGTTTAAAGAGTATTGTTGTTGTGTGTTCAGAATTTGTCAAGGCTGACTCAACTATTCTTCTTAACGTGTTTAATGATTTGAGTTTCAACAAAATGGTGGGTTAAATAGCTAAAACTATTCTTATCCATCTACTTTCTTGCCACGACCTTACTCAATGCGAATTGTTAAAATTAGTCATCAACAGACACGATAAACAACAACAATAACAGTAAGCCAACAACGATGCGACCGGTTTAATACCAACCAGCACAGAGAGAAATGAATTGCCAACAAACACATTGAATTATACTGTTCTTCATATCTTCAAGAGGCACCCCAACTATGTATATTAGCTGTCTATAAAATGTCATTATAAATACAGAGTCAGATGTTCCTATTTCATCAGCACTACATCCTCCGACATAACAACCTTACACCAGATAAAATTGGTGACCCCAGACTTACGAAATATCCAGCTTTCACTCCTAAATATTACCTCAAATATGTCTCAAGCAAATTTTCGACCGGCAGCCATCTTGAAACTACATCAAAAAATAATTAGAATATTACACGTAGAAATAAATTTTTAACGACGCACCGTTGAGATGGTGAATGAAAATGGAAATTCAGACTTGTAAATACTTGTTACACATCTTAAAACAATTTTTTTCCATTTCAAAATTTTAATTTCAAGCTTTTTATGCCGATTTTCCATTCCATGTCATATGTCGTGCAAAAGCTTTTGATGTTCAATTATCACCGACTCTCCACCACCATTTTGAGCCCTTCACGTAAAACCATGCTTTGCCCAAAATAGCAGTAAAACCTACCAGCAGAACTATTTAAACTTAAGTACTAGGTAGTTTTTCTCTTTATTCGAATCTATTTCCGTTGTCAAATGCATTATGGCATCTATGTTATTCACATTATTTCAGTTTCTTTCTCTTTTAACGAAGTCTCAAGAATTTTCTTGGCGATTAATTTCTAAAGACGTATAAAAAAAGCTGTCAACATGCATCGTCATTACGACAAGCAGCATGGTATTTCCATATTTTTCATTATAGCATTTTTCACCATTCTTCATCACTTTCCTTCAGCTCCATTTGTCAGAGATTACAAGAATTTAAAATCTCTGGCGCGGATTTTGCGTTTTGCAGCTATTTTCTCTCACAATGACCTGCGTTTTGAGTCAACGTTTCTCTATGGTTCTGTAGTTTAGCATCTACATTTAAACTTAACGCCCTATCATGGCTATCGCTCCATTCGTTTTGAGTCAATGTCTATGATACTGCAGCTTCGAAGCTACGTTTAAACTCGACGCCCTGTCATGGCTATTGCTCTGCAAATTTTCACACAGCATCGCCTTCATTCTTGCCATGTTTGAACGAGATGAACGCTCATCCATCACCATGTTGGATTTACAGCATTATTTCGTTTCTTCACCATCAATGCCAGCAGGTATTTGTTTTCTCCGTCTGCAGGAATTTTTATTCCAACCTGCCTGCCTGGGGTAGTTTCACATTCCAGTCTTGCCACCATTTCAACATCTTTTATCTTTCATTTTCAAGTCAATAATTTAGCCCTGGAAAACTCCGATGTCTAGGATTATAATTGGTTGAATCTCAAACTATATATCGGTTTACCACATTTTTCCTGCATCTTGTCTCCAGAATTTTTATTGACCGACAGAAATAGCAACCAAGATATATTTCTGCAACTCAATGCTTGTCTATTCAATCACTGCAACTTGCTCATTTCAAAATGAAGAATCAACTTTGACATTTTTCGACAGATGAACAATTACAATATTGCTCGTAAATAGCATATCTCTACCATCATTTTGTACTGATAATCAGTGCTTTCTCGACATGGTACCCAAGCAGCAAGCCACTCGCTCGTCTACGATTAATCCTGCTACCATCGAGACTTGAATTTTCACCGTTCTTGCCTTTCTAAAAATGTTCAGTTGCAGTCATTAGCTAATTCATTTTTACCGTGTCAAATCTTCAGCTACCAACCAACTCATGCGAAATTCTTTCAGCTCATAACTATTACCACTTCCTCCACCACCATCATGAGACAAGACTACTTGACTAAAGTAGACTTTCAGTTTGCTCGACATAGCAGTCGAAGTAACTATTTTCGTCAGCGTTTATCAAATGACCACTATGTATCTGTTAATATCTCTATATCACACAGAAGGAACACATTTTCCATGCTTTTCTGCCTTGTTTCCAGCCAGCAAATTAATTCTACAGGACCTCACCATGGTTAAGTGAATGTAGACCAGTTTTTTTTACGGCTTAAGTGCGTTTCAACATTTCAAAGCACTCCTTCATTCAAAATATATTGACCAGCAAATATACTCATACATACTATTCTTGACTATTTTTGACTGTCTAAAAACTTTCACGCCGAACTAAGTGCATATTACTTTTCAGCTTTGTGAATTTCACTTTTGTTCATTTTTTTTGCAACAGTTTTATAAACTTTCCTTTCGCTGTTTTATCATAATTAGCATTGTTGTGCTTATTTTTCGCCCTGCATTCATTTCTGTACAGTACCTTGTTGGTTTGTTACCATTATTGTGGACTTTTGGCTACACTATTTGAGTTTCGTTTTTTCTTTATGGAGTTAAGAAGGGCATCGAGCTGTAGAAACCAAGCCAAATCAGACTGGAACCTGGTGCAGCCCTACGGCTTGCCAGCTCCGGTCAAACCGTCCAACCCATGTCAGCATGAAAAACGGACGTTAAAGGAGGATGATGGTGATGTAGCAGGACCTAAATTCAATTATTGTGTTTTAAACTCAAATACATGCGACTTGACTTAAATCTAAGGATTGGTCAATCAACCAATCATATAAGGTCAAAATAATCAGCCAATCAGGTTGCGTTATTTTCAGTAAATTTTTATCGTGATTTGAGCCTACCGATCGCAATAAATAGATCCAACAAAGACTTACCAGTCAGTTGGTAGGTAGGGTGACAGCCCAGTTGGTGTGGTGACTGGCCCAGTAGTGTGGCGACAGCAAGGCCACCCACTCAGAAAGCAACAGGACTAGTTTATAATACCAACCAGCACAGAGAGAAATGAATATTTTGCCAACATAACTTTGATACTTTACTGTTTTCTTCTATGTTCTTCATATTTCAAGAGGCGCCTCAACTCTGTATAAATATTAGCTGTGAATAAAATGCCGTTATGAATGCAAACAGTCAGATGTTCTTCATATTTTATCAGCACTACATCCTTCCAACACATACAAATATCCAGTTAAAGAGACTTTATGTGGTCTTTTGAGCTACAAGAAATAACAACCTAATCTCCTTAATATAACAATTTACTGTTAAAAAAGAAAATAAACATTACATAATGTAGGTGTTGCTTGTTTATAACTATCTTGTGATATATATACACATATCCCTTCTTCATCATTCACATCTGAGATTTCCTCATGCAGTCCTGTAACCTCTACCCACTCAAACTTCTGGTTTCTCTGTTCCCATTCACATGACTTTGCTCAGCCTAAACTATAGAAGAAAACACATTTAATATGAACTGGAAGCAGCTCGAGCGTAATATATATTAACAAACACATACTTAACGTATATGCTACATGTATTTGCTGGAGGGCTGCAAATGGCATGGTGGAGAATAAAATCTCTCAAAGCGCCGGGTGTTAAAACACCATGCCATTTGCAGACCTCCGGCAAATACATGAAGCATATATGATGTTACTATATATTACTCTAGAGCTGCTTTTATTTCATATTTGAATTTATTCTTAGGTTTGCATTGTCCGGGCAAACCAGTACATGGTTTTGCATGCCATGAGCATATAAGTTGTGGACTGACAGTATGATTCTGATCTTGTTGATAAGCCACAAAAATGGCGAAACATCGATGTCGATCACTCCTAAATGGGATTGAAGGTGAGTTATCCCACCTGTCCATGACTCTAAGGTGTTATATCACCTGGCACTTTGAGAGATTTTATTCCCCACCACGCCATTTGCAGCCCACCGGCAAGTACACAAGGCTTATATGTTAAGTATATGTGGCTGTTAATATATATTACCCTAGAGCTGCTTCTATTTCATATTTGAATATATATATGTATTTACGTTATATATTATTACATTATTGATATGTATAAAATTAAAGCATTTCCAAAATTTTTACGTGATGATATTTATGATTTGCACCTGATATTTGATTTAAGTTTAATTTTTGAGATAAACGTGGAATGAGTTTATAAAGAAGAAAAAAATCTATAATGGCATGAAGGTTGAAATCATGTATAAGCATTAAATTGTCATCATTTTACTAAAATGTTTTAAAACTGCGTCTTTCTCTTTTATTTTTTCTCTTCGAATATCACTCATCCACATTATATTTTCACAGGTATAAATGCTGATTCTTCGTATATTAACTATAGTGATTTGTACCAAGCACTATATGAAACAGAAAACGTGACAAGGTAAATGATGCAGGCTTAAGTAAAGGTAGTCATCAGCTATAATAGTTCAGATAAATTGATGCCGTTTAATACCCATTATGAAAATAATAATGTAATGAAGATAAAAAAGCAATCGTTTTTACTCTAGGGCTTACAGCATATTGATGTAGGAAATGTTTTCCCCTTGCCAACGTACTTACTATTTTGTTCAGTACTGACTTAGTTGTATGGTATTAATCTGTACAAGCTAAGATATGCCGGGGGTGTCCTAATGCAATTACACGTATGCAATTAGACATAGATTTGTAGAGAGTCAGCAAGACTGTATACTTCCAAAATATTGTACCTATGCATTTGAATAACACCTCTAATATACGATAACAATATCTTTATTATTTCCTCTGCAATGTGCCCCAAACAACTTAATAATAAAACAAATAAATTATTCAATAGACTTGATTCTTAAAGGACATGTTCTAATATTGATATTTCAGGCTGTTAATGTCAGTATGAAGAAATGTATTGCAAGCGGATTGTGCCATCCTCTTCAAAATGTTATAAAAACATAGACATAATTGAAGTGATATAGAATATTTATGTTTGAACACAGAAATGTGTGAAATATACGAGCACATCCTTCTACTTCAGGTATTTCAAATATCTTTCTTCATGAATCTCGTTAAAAATTTTAAAGGTTGCGCACTCGAAGGAGAAACACATTGAAGATATTGTCTTATGATATAAAATAATGACGTAGGGGAGATTGAAGAATGATAAAATGAAATAAAAAATACAAGAAACCTATAATTGATAATATTCAATTATATTTAAATGCGTTTAAAGCATTACGTCTCAATAATCTCTTCAATTAATTTACTCTTCACTAGCATTGTATTTTAATCATGAGGTGTTTTATTATAAGTACAATGGATTTTTGATTTTTTTTTTTTTTTTTTTTATCTTCTATTTGTTTTTAAAATAATTTTGTAAATTAATATAATTTAATTCACATTGATATAAATTGGTTTAGAGCATTTACGTCTCCGAAAAGAAATTCAGAAAAAATATTACCAAAACGAATTCATTTAATACAAGAATATAGGGAAAGAAAGTAGTATAACATGTAAAACTGTTTAAACAGAATATAAAATATATGTTTCTAGGCGAGTGTCAAATGAGAGAATAAATTTGTTGCTTCGGTTCTTATACATAGATTTCGCAGCTGCTTTTGTCTATTTAACTCCAGGTTCTATTTTTATAGAAAGTTTAAATACTTGTTTATTAAACATTGCGAATTGCTATACAAGACTTAACGATATTGAGTTGATACGAGATGAATTTATTCTCGACTCTCAAATTTGCACCATTTTACCAAATCCGCTATGTTTGGCAATTTACTTTGTTTACTTGTAAATGTAATATAAGTTAGTACGTAGTAGTCTGCCAATATTCACAAGAGTACAAAATAAAATGCGGGTTAAGCAATACATACATACATACATACATACATACATACATACATACATACATAC
>JAOPUL010000001.1:115114626-115125172 GCA_027564515.1 Octopus rubescens | reverse complement strand
ATATACATATGTATACATACACGGATTACACGCGTACACAGGAGCACGCGTTCACTCTTTCTCTCACACATACAAGCACATATATTTATGTATTTATATGTTGTTTGTTTTTTAAGATCACTCTTCAAACGTCTTTTACAATTTTTTTTTCCCATTTCTTTAATTGATATTAGAAAATTTTACCTTTCAATTTCCTTTATTATTTTATTGATTACAATTTGTCTGGGTTTATAGTGTTTTCATTCGTAATAACTTCGGTTTTATTTTTTTTTATATTCTACAACACTCCATCTTTCTTTCAATCTCTCTTTCTTTCTCCGTTTCTTACAAACATTTTTTTTGTTTTTTAAATTTTAACAAATATATCGAATCATTCATTATACTCTATAGAAGTGGTGCATGGTGCCAAAGTGGAAAACTTGGTAATTGATTCTGTCTTTTATAACTCAAGTTCTATTTACATCTGGGTATCTAGATACGGTTATCCTGATGGAATAATACCTCTTCTTATACTCACCTCCAGTTTTGTTCCATGTTACGCAGCTTATGTTTTATGTCCATCTGGAATTCACTTCCTTAATCCTCTCTTCCTTCTTTCTTTCTTTCTTTCTTTCTTTCTTTCTTTCTTTCTTTCTTTGCACGGGGGAGACTCATTACAATGCATTAATTGACATAAACAGAGAGCGTGAGAGCAAGAAAGAAAGAAAGAGAGAGAGAGAGAGAGAGAGAGAGTGTGTGTTTGTGGAAGAAAGAGAGAAGAAGAAGGAGAAAGAGATAAAAATTAAAACGTCTGATGTCAAATATGTCAGCGTCGAAGCAACGGCGCCAGAGAAACAACGACAAAAACGGCTTTACCGAAACGTGTCATATCGATTTCAGCCATCACCTCTCAATCTTATCTAGGTCTACGTGCTCCGATATGTGAGCAATGCGGCTTTCCTTTTGCAGAGTGTTAAGTGTGATCTTGAAAAAATTTGGCTGCTATTTATAGCTAAATAAGACAAACTTGCCGAGGAATTATCCTTGTCACATATTAATTTTGTTGTTGTTGATGATGTATTTGCTTTTGTTGTTGTTGCTGATGTATTTGTTTTTGTTGTTGTTGTTGATGATGTTATTTCACCTGAGGTGAGTTCTAAATCAGTATTAGATAACTGAAACAAATAAAAGAAGATATATCTTTTAACTTTTACATTAGACTGCGGCCATGCTGGGGCACCGCCTTGAAGAATTTCAGTTGAACGAATCAACCCCAGTTTTATTTTTTGTTTTGTTTTTGAGCCTGGTACTTATTCCATCGGTCTCTTGCTGAACTGCTGGTTCGCGGTGACGTAAACACATCAGCACCGGTTGTCAAGAGGAGGTGGGGGGCAAACATAGGCACAAAGAGAGAGAGAGAGAGAGAGAGAGAGGAGAGAGAGAGAGAGGGAGAGAGAGAGAGGGAGAGAGAGAGAGAGAGACACACACACACACAGAAAAAAAGAGAGAGAGAGACAGGCAGAAAGAGAGAGAGAGAGAGAAAGAAAGAAAGAGAGAGAGAGGTAGAAAGAGTGAGAGAAAGCAAGAAACAGAGAGGGGGGGCAGAAAGAGAGGCAGAGAGAGAGAGAGAAAGAGAGAGAGAGAGAGAGAGAGGTAGAAAGAGTACTGGGCATCTGGGTTGCACCTACATATTTTCCAGTAGCTACATACTGGCCATTGAACATCTTGAATAGAATGCATCATAGCTAGCAGCAACAACAAAATCTAGAAATAAAACTCTATAATGGGAGAGCTGTAAAAATTATATGTTACAGCAAAACATCAAGTCTGCAAGCAATATGCAGCTGGTTTGAGTCCACATCTTAAATAGATACCCAACTCTGGCAATATCAAAATGCTTCAATAAACATTGAAAATATGTCACTCCACCCCAAAAGAAACAGAATTCCTTTGAAAGAAAATTGGTATAAAAATTGATTAGAGGTTATAGTAGAAAATATGAACATTACTGCTACGTAGGATGTATAAACCCACACAAATAGAAAAAGGGAGCAAATTCATTTTGACATTTCCCCAAACACAAAGGAAAAGGCAGTATTTTCACATTGATTGATGTGTCTGTCCAATCAATAAAAATATTTCAGTGAAGGATATTGAAAAATTTCCCAAGAGGAAATAATTAAAATTCAAGGTATGATAACAAAAACAATCATTTTGATTTCAGGGTCAGAAATTTAGTTAGAAAACAAAACCAAAGGCAAACATGAAGGACTCTCTCTGCTTGTAAATGTAGGTTACCTTGAGGTTAGCTCTAATTAAGCAGACCAATGATCAACCTTGATCGTTCCTTCTGATTTTTAGATAATATACGCAGTACTACATTATCGAAAGTGTTCTTTCTCAAGTTGATAAAGATGTGGAATTGAGGGGAATTTGCTTGCTATTTCTAGCAGATTGAGCAACCATACAGCTGCTCCAGAGGTGTGGTATATAAAATAGTACTCCTTGTGTACATCTACACACAGTCTTAGTGAGACACTGGCTAACAAACAAGAGAGATTATAACTGCAAGCCCAAATATACTTAACTCAATGAAGAAACCTCTTCATAGTCGCCCACTCTGCTAGAAATAACAGTCAAAATCTACCTTAAATCACATCCTACAATCTTATAAAAAAGGATACTATTGGATAATATTGTGCTTCATGACTACTAGAATGCTTCTGATCATAGATGTGGCTAAATAACTTTAAGCCTTTAGCATATCCAGCTTAAATAGTCAACTTCTTTTATAGTTAAACTGGCCAAATCCTGCTTCTCACACCTACACTACAATGTCATTTTGAAAATATACAATGGCAGCATCGAAATCTCAATGCAACAAGATGATAAAGGATTTATTGAAAACAATGTGAATAAATAAACATTATATTTGACTGAATAATGTGAATGCTGAAGGGTTAAAGCTATTCTTTCTTTCTTCAGGTTACAAAAGTACCTTAGTGTAGTAGAGTATGTGTATCCTAATAATGCTGTTGACCATTTATGTTAATGATGATCAACATGAAGACTGGTGGCACTTCTAAGCTTGTAGAGATTATCCCAAACTAGTAATGCCTTCCCTTGACACTTTCAGAGATTTCTTGAAGTTGTTTCATAGTCCTTGGGTTGAATGTCCTTTGGAATAAATGACTTAGCTATTCTATGTTGACATCTAAAATGAAGTTAGGTTCATTGACATTAATAAAGAGTTTAGATTGAAGACAATGATAGACAGTGTCATGTGACAGTTAGCTAGTGCTGGCTGCTGGAGCCTACTGGCGAGTATTTAATGGGAAAATTTGGCAGGATGGTCATTTGCCTGCTGACAGTCATGGATGCTGCATCAAAGAAACTGAAGATCAAAAGTCCAGGCAAAAAGGAGAAAGAAGAAACTTACTCAACACCAGAGCTGAAGACACCTCTGAAAGGTAGGGGGGGGGTCTCCACATCGAAAACTGTAGAGGAGTAGGAGCTGAAAATGGATGTGGTAACCCCTGATGATGTCTTTAGCAACTGGATTCTATGAAGGAGCTGTTGAGGTAGCGAACCATGAAATGTGGTTGGAATTCCTATGTGCAGATGTGTTAATGAGGATTTGTTAATGGAGCTGGATATAAAATAAACCAAAGACAACTAGAGTCTTCATTTACACATTGCTTATTGAATAATGTTACTGTTCTAACAATTATCAATGTTTTCTTTGTGTAATACCAAGTATTTCAGTTATATGAAAAAAAATGTTAGACTTTCACAGTTCAGAACAAGATTCTAGTACATCGTGAATCTATTAAATCAATATGTACAGATAAAAGAAATGTAGAGAGAGAAGAAGGGGGTCCAGACAGCAGGGATGGTATGGGTCACTGGATGGGGGGGGGGGGTATTCAGTCACGCCCCGTGGTAATGACTGTGGTGACGTTGCCATTGAGAATGGCCAGCGACACACGCTGCAGTAGCCACTCCATCTCACGGGGCTCATTTCTCCGGCAGGCCATAGCAGACCCTATTTGGCGGAGGAAGGCTGTGGTTTGAGGACCAAGGACACCAGCCGTCTCGATGGCTACCAGCACAAACTGATAGTGACAGGCCAGGTTCCTGTATTTATGGACCTTCCTCTCCTCCGCATTGCGGGCTGTGACACTGGGGTTTGTGGAAGAAGCGGCGAGGTTGGTGCTGGAGAACGTGTCACAGCACGTCATGTCTCAGATCAGGGATCTGCCTCCCTCGAATGGGAAGAGGGTTATCTCGTCTGGGCTCCAATGTTTTTTGTTAACTAGTGTAGCATTTGCCTTTTTCAACTCAACAATATTCTACCAGTTAAATGACAACTTTGTTGTGCCTGGTGCACCTGGTGTGCCATTTGCTATTACAATAACATGTGATAAGGAAACATACTTCATTTTACTTTGATATTTAAGTGTAAACGTTCTTCCATTCTTTAACCCTTTAGCATACAGATTACTCTGTCAAATGTAATACATATTCATTCAAATTGATTTTGATTAACCATACATTATCTCATAGCTTTCAGATTTCAATGAGGTGATTGCTGATTTTTACAATCTAGGTGTGAGAGGCCAGATCTGGCCAGTTTGAACATAAAACAGGTAGATACTTTTGGACTGGATAATGGCCTGTTTAAATGCTAAAGGGTTAAAGACTCAATTATATCATAATTAATGGATTCTTGCTGGAAACATGATAAATTGAATATAACATTTCGTTCACTGCCATATGCATATTTAATAGGCGCAAGCATGGCTGTGTGGTAAGAAGCTTACTTCCCAACCACATGGTTCTGAGTTCAGTCTCACTGCGTGGCATCTTGGGCAAGTGTCTTCTAATATAGCCTCGGGCTGACCAAAGCCTTGTGAGTGGATTTGGTAGACGGAAACTGAAAGAAGCCCGTCGTATATATATATATATGTGTATGTATGTGCCGGTGATACACTCCCTGGAGTGGTTGGCGTTAGGAAGGGCATCCAGCTGTAGAAACGAAGCCAAAAATAGACTGGAGTCTGGTGCAGCTTCCCAGCTTGCCGGTTTCCAGTCAAGCCGTCTAACCCATGCCTGCATGGAAAAAGAGACGTTAAAGGATGATGATGATGATGATGATTATACAAGATTACAGAAAATAAAATTTTATTTTAAATAATTCAAATTTTCAATAATTTGTTTCAATAATTATTGTTGGAGGATTGACAGAATTGTTAGAACATTAGTCAAAATGTCTTGTGGTATTTTGTTCTGGCACTTTACATTCTGAGTCCAAATCCTTCACTGTTTATCCTTCCAGAGTCAATAAAGTAAATTACTAGTAAAGTACTGGGGTCATTTTAGTCAGCTAACCTCCTTCCACCAAATTTCAGGTCTTGTGCCTGCATATACTAGTAACAATTATTAAGCCTTCAGCATTCAGATTACTCTGTCAAATGTAATGCTTATTAATTCACATTGTATTTGAATTAATCATGCTTTATCCCATGGCTTCAAAATGACTGTTTATTTTTATAATGACATTGTATGGTAGGTGTGAGATGTTAGATCTGGCCACTTTAAATATAAAAGAGGCAGAATATTTTGGCCAGATAAAATGTTAAAGGGTTAATCCTTAAAGTCCAGTGAAACATTGAATGATAGAATTGATAAAGCACCAAATGAAATGACTTACATTATTTAGTTTGTCTCTTTACAATCTCAGTTCTAATTCTGCTGGGGGTTGACTTTGCCTCTGGGACCAATAAAATAAATACCAATTAAGTATTAGGATAAACTTGCTCAACTGAATTCTTCTTCCCAAATTTCTAATTTTGTGTCTAAACTAGAAAACATTACAATTGTAATGTTGGTGAATTGGCAGAATCATTAGAGCATTAGACAAAATACCTTGCAACATTTGTTCTAACTCTTAACATTCTGAGTTCAAATCCAGCTGTGGTCACCTTTGCTGTTTATCCCTTTTGGGGTGAATAAAATATCATTGAAGTACTGGGATTGATTGAATCAGCTAACTCTTTTCCACAAATTTTTGACCTTGTGCTTTGATTAGAAATTATTATTTATTTGAAATACTGACAATGACCATATTTGCCAGCCTTCCCAGAATTATGAGTTTTGAATGGCATGTTCTTTTCATTTCTAACAATGTGATAAGAGTAGCATCATTCATCAGCAAGGACTAAGGTAACTTAAATCAGACTATTTAGAGCTGATTTAAGCTAAACTGAGCAAAAGAAGCTCACTTTCCAAGGGACTACTCTTGTCCACGTCATGCTAGGTTAGAGGAAAAGTGATGTAGGTCTGTACACCTGAGAGAGACAACCAGGTACAAGATTTGCCAAGAGAATCAGAAAATGCTGATTTCAATAGCCTTAATCCATTTGTTAGTTTGACGGATGGCTGACTCCTAGTTGAGTTCAATTGACCTTGAAGATTTTTTTTTGTTCTGTCAGGATGGCCATCCACTATCAACACATTAAGGTGAGACCTTAGAGTGGTGTTGCCAGTTTAGGTGTAACAGCCCATTCATGAAGCAGGTAATACTGGTTTGTATGATTACTAGTAGCAGATCATTTTTGATTTGACCTGACACTGAATCTAATAGAAGTTGAAATTGAATATAAACCATAAACCTTATGCGGTTTACAGGGTTTATTTGGCAGACTGTGCTTCTGTAAGTCAATGTTTATTGGGTAAAAGAATGAAATATGGATGTTTCAGGGTAGTGGTTGCCAATTGGCACACCTTAGAACACTGGTGCATCCCAAAATAAATTATATTTTAAAAATGTGGAAAATACAAACTGAAATTCTCTAAGAATTGGCTATAACTTGCAAAAAGATCACTTATAAAAAAAAAAAGAAGAAATTAACCCTTTTGATACCAACCTGCCCAAGATCACCCTTGGTTCTATGATACAAACTTCCTGTTTTAAAGTGATCTAAATTAAAACCTTCCATCAAAATTTCATTCATGTTAATGCGTGCTCCAAACACAAGCTTAATAATGACAAGGTTATTTTGCTAAATTCTTCATTATTTTCAAAATTAATTGAAACAGAGGTAGTGTATTTCAACAGAAATATGGTAACAAAAGGGTTAAAAGAAGGCAACAGGAAACCACCTTTGCTACTCTCCCATGAAAATTCCATAACATGCATAATGCTAGTCAAGGAAGTCACCAAGGGGTGTTGGTCAACATGATAGCATAAGAATGTATGGAAGAAAGGAATGTCCCTTTCCAACACGGCCTTGCATTAATATTAGAAATTATTAGTATTCATATATGGGAGACCAGTGATTTGGCAGAACCTGTAGAGCAACAGACAAAATGTTTTATGGTACTTAGTTATTAGTTAGTTATTAAATTAGTTATATTTTGACTTCAAACTCAATCAGGATTGACTGTATCTTACATTCCTTCTTGAGTGGTTATATTTCACTTATTGCTATTAGCTTGTTTAAGACAGTGAGCTGATAGAAACAAAAAAACAAACATAATGGTCATGGCTGGAATGCTTTTGATGTTTGATCTCGGTTCACCTGAGGATAAACACTACAACTAACAACAGCAACATCAAATTTTTAAAATGATTAAAGTTTAAAATTCCAATAAGTGACAGTGATTCTGAAAAGAAAATTATTAAATATAGTATAAAGTTTGCTACCAATATTTAGAATATCTTCGCCATCACTGAATAACAGCTGTAAGCTATAGACACATAATATTTTGTATCACAGTAAATATTTTATTCATATAAAACAATAACTATTTAAATTAATCACTTCAAATAATTTCATAATTGAGTAATCATAACCCAAACTTAAAACTAAAAATGTTCAACAAGAAACACATTGAATGTTAATTAGCTTGACATATATATGTTTTCCAAATTTTGCACTGAAGCAACGAGTGCGTATGTGTGTGTGTGTGTGTGTGATTTTTTTTTAACCTTCCAGCATCATTCTTATGATGTAGCACCCCTGCTTATACAATGCTCTACTCCACAATACTTCAAAGCATCCTTGCTGAAATCAGTCTTGTGAACTTGACCGCATTTACACAGCATATCCTTACTTTAGAGGTAAAACCTAGCAATAGCCACAACTGTAAGTGATTCCCAATAGACCACAGAGAAGGCAAAATAAAACTTCCTCTGATATATAGCTGAACTTCCTTTCAAGAAAATGAAGAAAAATAATATGTAAAACATACACATACACACATACTTATATTCATACAAACCCATATACACACACACACATTTATAAACATATTCCCCACCAATTAGCAACAATATTAGGGAAATAATCTTTAGTCGCAAGGCTAAATAAAAATATTTTTATTACAAGTAAATAATAGAGAAAACATTTTAATTTTCATTAGCAGATGAAAATAACTTGATCATCATTTTGCCTAACATATAGTCACATTTAATAGGCTGGCTACAGTGACTTAAAATTTCATACACACACATATATATATATTGAATGATACTGGTATGGAGATTTGCATTCAGGACTAAGTTTCTGTGTCAATGATACGATAATTGTCACATAGTTTTTTCGTGTTTGTAATTGCTGGTACCACAAGCACCAAGCTTACAACAGCTGAAGAAGTGCAACAATTATCGTATCATTGATCCAGAAACCTAAAGTTCTGAACGTAAGTCTCCATACTTGTATCATCATCATCCTTTAACGTCTGTTTTCCATGCTAGCATGGGTTGGACAGTTTGACCAGGAGCTGACAAGCCGGGAGGGGGCTACACCATGTTCCAGTCTGATTTGGTTTGGTTTCTACGGCTAGATGCCCTTCCTAATGCCATTTTAATTTTCATTAGCAGATAATAAATGTACTCCTCTATTTTCAATGATATTGAGGTCTACCTCTGTTGTCATCACACACTGTGTCAATATGTATATCTAAATGTATATATATGTATCATCATCCTTCTTTAACGTCTGTTTTCCATGCTGGCATGGGTTAGACAGTTTGACTGGAGTTGGCAAGCTGTAGGGCTGTACCAGGTTCGAGTCTGATTTGGTTTGGTTTCTACAGCTGGATGCCGTTCCTAACACCAACCACTTTACAATGTGTGCTGGGTGCTTTAACATGCCACCGGTACTGGACTCTCATTGCTAGTGCTTTCTACGTAGCATTGTCATGGACTCTCAATGTGGGTGCTCAACAGAGCTCTTGATGTAGGTGTTCTATGGGCACAGGACTCTCGATGCAGGTGCTCAACAGATGCATGACCCTCAAAGTGGGTGCTCCACAAAGGCAGAAGACTCTCGATGCAGGTGCTCACCAGGCACAGGACTCTCGAGGCAGGTGCACACCAAGCACAGGACTCTCAGTGTGGGTGTTCACCAGGCACTGGAATCTCGATGTGCTTTTTGCACAGGACTCTTGACACAGGTGCTCGACAGGCACAGGATTCTCAATGCAGGTGCTCAACAGAGGCACAGGACTCTCCACACAGGTGCTCACCAGACACTGGACTCTCGATGTGGGTGCTCAGCAGGCATAAGACTCTCGATGTGGGTGGTTTTTGCACATGGACTCTCGACGTGGGTGCTCACTAGACACAGAACTCTCAATGCGGGTGCTCAGCAGGTACAGGACTCTCGATGCAAGTACTCAGCTGGCACAGGACTCATGAAGTGAGTACTTTTTGCACAGGACTCTCGACACAGGTGCTTGATAGGCACAAGGCTCTTGATGCGGGTGCTTTTTGCACAGAACTCTTGAAACGGGTACTCAGCAGAAGCACAAGACCCTCAACATGGGTGCTCAACAGGCATTGGACTCTCGATGCAGGTGCTCAGCCAGCACAGGACTCTCGACAGAGGTGCTTTTTGCACAGGACTCTCGACATGGGTGCACAACAGAGACCTAGGACTCTCGATGTGAGTGCTTACCAGGCACAGGACTCTCGACATGGGTACTCAACAGGCACTGGACTCTCGACGCAGGTGCTCACCATGCAGTTTTGCAGTCCACTTTAAGTTCCAGATTCAACATAAGGAAAGTTCCAGGTATGGTGTAAAATACATAAGATAAAAATGTGTATCAATGCATATATATATATATTATGTATACATATATATTTATGTGTGTGTACATATATTTGTTCTTTTATTCATTTGAACATGTCTTTCCCTGCAGGCATGGATTAGACGAATATATTATCGATCAAGCAATTGTTTTACAGCTGGGTGCCCTTCTCAAATAAGTGAGCTCTTATACCATATATTGTGGAAGGTACAAGGCCAGTGGATGATTTGTTGACACGGAAATATTATTATGTCTCCACTAATAACTCTACAATTTCCAGAGTAGTGCAAATGTAAACAAACACACATATATATATGTGTGTTGTGTGAGACAGTCTTCTTTCAGTTTACCTCATCTAGTCACATAACCATGGGTTGGTAAAAGACACTTGCCCCAAGGTGCTGTGCAGTGAGACAACCCCAAACCATAAGTGTGGAAAGTGAAATGCTTAACCATAAAGATCTAC
>JAOPUL010000001.1:114971970-114986684 GCA_027564515.1 Octopus rubescens | reverse complement strand
GAGCAAGATATTTCCCCTTAACAAGACATATTTTCAGAGAATATTGGAAATAAATGACATTCATTTACAACAATCATGTGATGTCAAGACAAGGAGTTACCAACATACACACATGTATGTATTTATATATATACACACACACACACATACACAGACATGTATATACATACGACAGACTTCTTTCAGTTTCTGTCTACCAAATCCACTCAACGATTTCGTCAGTTTTCCTCTATAGTACAAGTCACTAGTCCAAAGCACCACACAAAAACTAAGGATACTACCATCTCATGCTCTTTCATTGTATTTTATACAGTTGAAAATACCTTGAATGTTCCACAAGTAGTTCTTTGGTCTAAGTGGGCAAGTTATGGCCCACATCCTGTGGATACTTTATACGAAATACAACATAAAAGTTTTTGGAAATTTTTACAAATACCAGATCATTTTTGTGTATTCTATATAATTTGATCCCATCTCCACCCCAATCAGCACTTTGGAAGGTCCTCATGTATTTTATATATATATATGTGTTCCATTAGTTCTTAGCTTTTCAAAGGGCAATGACATTTACATTATTTGGAGTGAAGATGATTTCTTTTTCAGAGAAGATAGGATCCTCTTCACTAGGACAAGCTCTTCTTCACAAGAAACGGGCTCTCTTGCATAAGAGATGGATTCCTCCTCAACAGAGTCCCCTCTTCACAAGAGATGCAGTACAAAGACTACAACCAGGAAAAGAACATATTCATCACCATTATTTAGCATCCATTTTCCATGCCGATGACACATTAAAAACATTTGTGCCAGTGACACATTAAAGGCACCCGGTACACTCTCTGGAGTGGTTGGTGTTAAGAGGGGCATCCAGCCATAGAAACCATGCCAAAACGGACTGGTGTCTGGTGCAGCTCTCTGGCTTGCCAGTCTCCAGTCAAACCGTCTAACCCATGCCAGCATGGAAAATGGACGTTATATGATGATGATGATCAATTGAAACATAGTTGGTCTAATTCTTCTATAAATTAGAAGAATAAATTAGCAAATCTTCCAAATAATAATAGCAAATAAGTTGAGGCAATGGTTAAAACATATCCAGGCTTTTGATTTTTGCACAAAAACTGAGAAATTGTGGTAAACGATGAAACCATTGAACAACTGAAAGAAGCAGTCGCTGACTATTGTCATCAAATTCAAGAGCAAGTCCATTTCTAATCCATATGAGTTGGTGAACAAATTTAGCAAACAATTCCGCATCGAAAGATTAAGAAAAATGACAAAATGACCGCATTAAGTTGAAGGAAGAAGAGGTAGAATTGATAATAAAATACTGTAAAACTCAAAATTTGAGAATCCAGACAGTTTGACCATTTGATCTGAAAAAGTTATAAAGTTTGGTATCTTACAGCTATTCTCTTGCTAAAAAACGATCAACTCTCAATAAACTGCTAAACCAACTATGTTCTCTCTTCTGAAGCTTGGCAAGGTTAAAATTGAGTCAGTATCATGCTTTTCAGCATTTCTTCTCAATCTTGTTGCAAAGGTTTTTTTTTTTTTAATCATATACTCAAAATCGATGCCACAAGACCACCAGCATACATTTAGTTCTCAATACTCAACAACTTGAACACTCACTCCAGTAACTTTCGAGATCCATTGCAGCTGGATTTAACTAGAAAAATTCTACTCACAAGACAGTTGCAGTGCCACTAAATTTAACAAAAGCCTTTGATATAGTTAACTACAGCATTTTGTGAGCAGATTCCCAACATAACAATCTTCCAAATAATGTTAAATGATGGCTGTCAGAAGAGCAGACAAGCCAAAACCAAGTTCTGAGAGCAGTTCTCTAAGAGTAGAATAGTGAGACCTGGAATATCCTAGGGAAGCTGTGAATCTTCTTCACTTTTCACTCAAATTTTTATGATTCCAAAGTACTAATTCCTGATTATGAGCAGTTTAAACTCATCTGTTATACTGATAATTTTACTGTTTTCTGTTGAAATACTGACCGAGACTTGGTTACCAATAAACTGAACAAATACCTGCTTTGTCTGATTGGCCTTTTTTGCTGGGGGTTACAACTCTCTGTACCTAAATTGACTGTGACTTTATTTATCTTGCAAACTGCCTATTTCTATCATTACACACCAAGTCCAAATTTCTGGTCATGAGCTATCTCGGGGCAACAACCCATTCAACAAGAGTCACATTTGACAGAAGGTTCATTTTCTTATCCCCATCCCATTATAAAAGTATGACAGATTGTGTTCAACAAATAACCAACAGTCTTAAATCATTTGCTTGGCATCCATCGGGGATGGAACAATTATAACATTTATAGTAAAAAACAAAGTAGTTGGTCAGCCAATTTTTGATTATGCAAGTCTAGTGGGGAGATTACTTGTGTTATTCACAGCATTCTAGAAAATGCAAATTGCGCAAAATGTAGCTTTTCTAATGGCTACAGTGTCCTTCAAAATTACAGCTGAAGATTATTTAAATCCTAAGACAAAATACTGAAAGTATAACCACTTTCATACCTTCTGGCTTTGTACTATCTATCTTGTTTAGTGTTATAATCGAAGTCATCCATATTACTAGTTATCACCAAATTCAGGCTTCAAACTTAAAATAAAGTCAACTCTATTCCCAATTTTCAAAAAAAGTCATGAAATCAAGAAATGGAAAATTAGAAAAAGCTCAACTATTTAGTTAAGGATGCAATTCAAGACTACCAGCTACTTGGTGGCTACTCAACACTGGACCAGTTTATGATCAATAAGAAGGAAGAATGCCTACCACAGAAAACAAAGCTTCACAGTGGCACAATTGCATTCTGGTTTTTGGTTCATGCTAAGTCAAATAGATTCAGAAATCATCAACTTATGTCCAGATTGCAACTGCACTCCACATGATGTATCACATATCTTTCACTGTTCAGTTAATACTACTAATTAAAATATAGTAGACCTGTGGAATAAAAGACCAAGACTGCAGCATCATACTACCTGACTGGAAGAAGGGCATAATTATCCCACTCTGGAAAGGAAAAGGTGACTGCCACAACTACAACAACTATGAGGCTGTTACACTTCTCTTAGTGCTTGGTAAGGTTTTTGTCAGGGTCATCCTGAACAGAGTGCAAAATCATCTGTTTGCATCTCAGCGGTTGGAACAGTCAGGGTTCATGCCCAAAGAGATCAACTACTGACTGGATTCTAGCTCTTCATGTACTCATTGAACACAAGCTGAGCTTTCTGCACGAACTGCTTGCAGCCTGTGTCAACCTCTGCAAGGTATTTGACTCAGTGGACAGGAATGTGCTTTGGAGGATTCTGGAGCTGTGCGGTATACCTCCTCAACTGATTTGGGTTAATGATAACCTTGTACACTGGAGCAATCAGTGCAGTTCGAATTGGGGGACTCAACATCTGACTTTTTCCCAGTTAGATCTAGGATCTGTCTTGGTTCCCACTCTGTTCAATGCCTGTATGGATTGGATACTTGGCCAAATGGTGCCTCAATCGAGTTATGGTGCACTCATTGGTGAATCTAGGATTACAGACCTAGATTTTGCTGATGACACTGTTATTCTTGCTGAGTCTCTGGATGTCTTAAGGAATGCTCTCTTTTCAGCAAGTGAGGAAGCAGAACCACTGGACATTAGAGTCTCCTGGCTCAAAACAAAGATCCAGTCCTTCATTTGCTTGTTGGAGGACTCCACCTCCTCTGTTTCTGTTGTGGGTGAGAACGTCAAAGTTGTTGACCGCTTCACTTATCTTGGCAGTGAGATTCATAGCAGCATTAATTGGAAGTCTGAAGTCCTAAAAAGACTTGGACGAGTTGGTGCAGTTATGGACTCATTGGACAAGGTTATTTGGTGCTGCCAATATCTGTGCAGGAGGACAAAGGTTTGGGTCTGGGTTTATAGTTATGAGACTTGAACTCTGTTTGGAGTCCTTAGGAGCTGCTTGTACTCTTTTGGAACCAGGGCACTTTGCAGGGTTATGGGTTACCATTGGTCAGATTTCGTATACAAACGATGACTCCACTCAGAAACTGGGATGCGTCCTGTTACTTGCATGATTCGGGAGCGCCAACTCAGACTGTTTGGCCATGTTGCTCAATTTTCTGAGCTAAACCTTGCTTATTGTGTTCTCTTTACTGAAGATCCAGTTGGGTCGATGACTTGTGTTGGTTGACCGTATGCCACATGATCACGGCAAATTATGAGGTATCTTGCGGAGATGGGTTCTGAATGGGACTCTGCTCAACAGGTCACCCAGGAGGACCCAGGAATATATCAACAAATGGTGAATACAGCAATGCGCTGCACTGGTGCATGCTCCCATACCTAACCTGAACCTGACCTGGCCTGAGCTGACCTGTGGAACAAAAGTGGCAGGATAACTCCAGCTTTAATTGCAACATTAAACTTCTACTAGAGCAACCATAACAAGGCTTAGGCATTGTTGAAAGTGAACATACAACTACTGTAGTTTCAAAAACATCAGTCACACATCTTCAAAAATAATAATAATAATAATCCTTTCTATACTAGGCACAAGACCTGAAATTTTCGGGAATGGAGATAGTCGATTCAATCAACCCCAATACTCGACTGGTACTTATTTTATCAACCCCGAAAGGATGAAAGGCAAAGTCGACCCTGGTGGAATTTGAACTCAGAATGTAAAGTCGGAAGAAATGCCGCTAAGCATTTCTCCCAGCATGCTAACGTTTCTGCCAGCTCGCCGCCTTCCACTACCTTAATAATAATAAAGGATTCCAGAGACATTAGGAGGAGCTGTAGTGCAAGATTTAAATTCCATGGTGTCAAATAGTAGAATATACAAAGTTGAAGAATTAACTGACTGAGTTTATAATCTGATGGTCGTAAGAAAATACAGATAATGCTAGATAATACAGTGTGCATATGTATTTATTTGTCAGATCTTAACTGATCTAGTAAATGTGTACACTATCCTTTACCTACAATTCAATAAGTCATTGCCAGAATGCCATCTGTTAAGTATTCCAAAGTGTAGGATGGCCAGAAAGGCTTTTTGCAAATAAAGTTATCCAAAGAGAGTAAATATATTGCAAATTAATATTGGGTTTGCTGCTTTGGTGAATTGCATTTAAAATTGCTGACCATATATTGTCTATATAAAAATTTGTTACAATCATTGACAAAAATGTTATATTTTCAATCAATACTGATTCAAGTTGTATTGTTTGTTTTAGCTTTATGTTGTTACAAGTTTATTTACTAGTTGTTATTAAAATGTGTAAGGAGAAAAATGTGTGTGCCATGTAAAAAGCACCCATGCCAGTGCCACATAAAATGCACCCATGCTGGGGCCTCATATAAAGTGCTGGTGCCACGTAATAGCACTGGTGCTGGTGCCACGTAATAGCACTGGTGCTGGTGCCACGTAATAGCACTGGTGTTGGTGCCACGTAATAGCACTGGTGCTGGTGCCATGTAATAGTACTGGTGCTGGTGCCACATAATAGTACTGGTGCCATGTAAAAAGCACTCACTGCACCCTGTAAAGTGGTTGGCATTAGGAAGAGCATCCAGCCATAGAAACCATGCCAAAACGGACAATTGGAGCTGGCCAGCTCCTGTCAAACCATCCAACCCACGCCAGCATGAAAAACGGATGTTGATGATGATGCTGTTACAGTCTGTAGTGACGGGTCATAAAGCATTTATGTGTGTGACAGATGGGGAGGTGGGGTGATGGGCTAGCTGGTCAGTTGTAGTAGTAATAGTCACTGAAAATGTTATGGAGAGTGTGATGAAGATGGTGGCAAAGTAAATAGACTTGGCCTTAATATGTCATGAATGTTATATTGCTGTTTTCGAGTCAGAGAATGAACATTGCAAATACCTGCAAGCTGTTTTACAATGATATAGAGCTAGAAGTTTAAAATTGAATTCAAAGGAAATAGTTATTTATTAACTAAGTAAAATATATTGAGCTACTAATCAAAGATGAAGTAAAATCACCAGGTCCAGATAAAATGTGTGCTATCATACTTCACTACTTTTCTCAGAAAAGTCAGATGTCGATTTGACATGATAACATGCCTTGCCAAATTTATTCCTCATCTGCCGGAGATGAGTGAATTTCTTAGCCTACAGAAAGTTTTAAGTGCATGACAATGGAATAAGGTTAAAGAAAAAGGTTTTGACAATTTCAGACATGCTGTCAGTACCTCACTAGCATTGGGCTACTTTGATGTAACAAAACTTGTACTTATATCATTCAATGCAATCAAATTATCAAATGGTGATTTTCTTTAAAAAAATAGTTCATTCAGTTGCCTATGTATCCATATGAATCCTGACTGAACAGAAATGGAATCAAATGTAAAAAGAGCTAAGAGAAGTAGCTTTTGGTGCTGAGCCCTTTTGCAAGTATGTGTATGGTACATTATTCTTGGAAGAGATAGATCATAAAGCCTTGATAAACATCCTGAGAAAACTCTTTTCTAAAGTTCCTCTTAAACTTATGATTGCACTCCAAAATATGAAAAAGGGGGAAGAATGGAAAATTGCTGATACAAATAGTTGTGCAGTATTTGATAAGTCTTTCATTCTTGAGATAAATAGTCTAATATATGAAATTGATTTGTTGCCAACATTTGAGTGATATAAAGATTGTTGACCTGCAAGCTGAGATTGCTGACAACAGCTTGGTAAATTAGTACAAGTTGTAGTACATGGCTAACCTGAAAAATGTCTGCTAACAGATGCTGTTGGGAGTTTCTGGAACTGCAAAGTTGAGTTTATATATATATCTAGAGCATAATATTCAAAGGCTATGATGCCGTTGTTCCACAAGCAAAGAGATGCCAAGAATTTAACTTTGTACACAAGTCATATTTAGGTTTTTCATTGTATGTAAAGAAGTATTATATTAGCTTGGAATATTCATTGGCATCATTGAATTGGTTAAAAATATAACTGTATATAACCTCAAGGAAACCAGCACATGGAAACAAATCAATATCAGTGCCAGGATTGTCATGGTCAACTCTTTGGGCAGATTTGTATCAGTACAAGAACTTTCAGTTTCTTATTATTAGGGACTACTAAGGCGGCGAGCTGGCAGAATTATTAGCACGCTGAGCAAAATGCTTTGCGGCATTTAGTCCGTCTCAATGTTCTGAGTTCAAATTCCGCTGGGGTCAACTTTGCCTTTCATCTTTCCGGGGTCGATAAAATAAGTACCAATTTAACACTGAGGTCGATGTAATCGACTAAACCCCTCCCCCAAAATGGCTGGCTTTGTGCCTAAATCTGAAACCATTATTAGGGACTACTAGAGTGCCTAGTGCTAAGGGCCAAACTGCCATAGACCACTGCAAATCCCCATTTGCAAGACCTGGTATTCTACTGAAACCTATGATAGACAATTCTCTAACTCAGTTTCGGCATAGAACTTCCAGCCCTTCATATCCATGATCCAACAACATGTCAAAGAGACATTAGAATCTTGAAATCATTATTAAGGAAATCATATGATTCATAATTTGCCTTTTTAGACTATAAGAATATACCTAGGTCAGAGTGAATAATTCACCTATTTAGTCAAAAAGCATGAACCCAACTGCTGACCACTAATCTCCATATCTGATACATCTAAGTGTTTACAATCTCATGTTCCAGTCTGATTTGGCTTGGTTTCTACAGCTGGATGCCCTTCCTAACACCAACTACATTACAGTGTGTACTGGGTGCTTTTAACATGCCATCGGCACCAGACTCTCAACGCTTGTGCTTCGTACGTGGCACCACACAGGCGTTTGATAGTCAGACGGACATATAGACCAGGGACGGATGAGACATATAGACCAGGGACAGATGAGACCTATAGATCGGGGGCAGACAGACATAAGGACCAGGGTACATATAGACCAGAGACGGACGACGTATGTAGCCCGGGGTGGGGGTGGGGGAACAGACATAAGGACCAGGAATTCTTAGTCAGACGGGTGGGGTCAAGTGGACATAAAGACCAGGAACTGTTAGTCAGACAGATATATAGGCCAGGGACGTATGAGACATAGACCGGGGGGCAGACGGACCCTCTTCGTAGAGCGGTGAGGAAATTTTCATAAACAACTACCAATAATAATGGCTGGGTACCTGTTAATATGACCAAAAGATTTGGTAAAAGAAATTATATGGTGAATAATGGACAAAAAATCCCAGGAAACATTATAGAGGAAAGTTCATGTATTTGGATAACTTTGTCATGAGGAGAAGCATTTAATGTTCCTTAACTGGTCCTTAATCTGAGAAAAATTTCTTTTTTTTCTCAAACAAGGGTCAATCTCAAAATAACAGTCTCAAAATACCAGATTTCTGTTCTTCATTTGGCACACTAATGTATCCAAACTCATGAACTTGTTATTTATAGCTAAGTGGTTTGAGTCAACAAATGACAGGTATGTTGATTGTTTTGTTCATAATCATAGTGCAGAATTTGCGATTGGAGATAAATCGTCAGCACTTGAACCAATAACCTGTATGTTCATCTCTCCTAGTTTGATTGCAATAAACACCATGCATGTACGATAATTCAATTCTATTGACTACACTTCTTTCCTGCTGATGTCTTACCTTTCCTAATGTGAAATATTATTTGCCCTTATTGGTGGTTGCCACCTGTAAGATGAGTTATTGCTAAACAAAATCTGGTTTAAGCATTTTGATACCAACCTGCTTGAAATTATCTCTGATTCTGTAATACTAAACCACTCATTTTTTAAGATGTTTATTTGAAATTAAAACATTCAATCATAATTTTATTCAAGAAACATTTGTGATCCAAGCACCACTTAATGGAAAAATTAGCCATTTTACTAAATCCCTCCAAATTTTTAATTATTTTCAAAATCTATTGAAAAACATAGGTTGTATGTTTCATTAGAAATATGGTAATGAAAGTGTTCAACCCTGTTGGAAACCCTTTCATTTTTAAAAGACAGGAAATTGATTATTCATGCCTTTAGTTGGGAAATGCCTGAATGCTCTATTATTCTCCCACCTGTAAAATAGTTCAAACTTTATGCTTCTTTGCACTGACATTTTCATTTTCCTTCAAGCTGTACTTCTGCCCAGTTTACAACATATCACTTAAACATGCAAAATGTAAAGATCAACATTCTCTGTATTTCCTTTGTTTCATATTTTCACCTCTCATGTTCTACTTGAGGAAATACTATATAAAAGAAAGAAAGAAATATTCAGAAAGCATTATATTGATATAAACACACATTAGAAAGCAAGTGCCACAGCCAGGCCACAATCCAATGGCTGAAACCAATAAAAGGATAATGATATTCTTGCTTCATCTATAGTTTTAAAATTTATTTTTTTTCTCTTTGTAAAAAAAACCCAAAAACAAATGGAAAAAAAAAGCTTATAGTTTTCCATGATTATGGTCACAAGGACTGGTAAATTCATTTTTCTAACATTCCCCTCCTCCTCCCCTTACTTATTTTATCGACCCTGAAAGGATGAAGATAAAGTTGACCTCGGCAGAATTTGAACTCAGAACGTAAAGACAAATGAAATGCTACTAAGTATTTTGCCTGGAGTGCTAACAATTCTACCATCTCGCCTTCTTTTTAATAATATTAATAATAATAATAATATTTATTGTTATTATTATTATTATTCGCCGGGTCAACTTTGCCTTTCATCCTTACGAGATCAATAAAAAAGTACCAGTTTAACACTAGGGGTCGATGTAATCGACTAAAACCCCTCCCCCAAAATAGCTGGCCTTGTGCCTAAATCTGAAACATTATTATTATTATCATCATCATCATCATTATACAATGTTTCCTCTGTTTTGCATATTCAGATATTTTGAATTCTTTACTCAAAACTGATATTTTTTCCTTTAGAAAATCGTTTATCATTATTACTTTTTCACTCTGTTAGTTTAGTGCATCAATAAAATCAGAATCCTTCATACTTATTTTTTGATTACATATCTAAAATTAAAATGTAGCAGTTTTAAAAAGCTCCAACTCTAAACTGTTGATTTAAGGTTAACACTTGACATGAGTTTTCTCATGATTGATAGTTATGTTTTTATGTATAAATTTTTTAATGTAAATTTCCCCATTGGATAGTTAGATGTCATCACCACTTTCCCACCACATCCATCACTGTCATAACATCCAGTATCAGCTTCTTCCTCTTTTGCTTCATATGGATGACATGTGTGGTGACTCCTCTGCACTCTGGCACTCGTACTTTACCAGTGGTTGATACATGTTGTAAAAATGAAGCTTTGATGAGAATTGCTATTAATTCTCACCTGGGTAATGATGAGCCTGTCGATAGGAAGGCATGAAACTATGGCATATGAGCTACCACCACCATCATTATGATTTAAGTAAAGATTGTAAAAGGAAAGAAATATAAAATAACACTGTTTTATTTTCCATTGGGAAAAGATATAATTTGTTGTGATGGCTAACAAAATTTTCCTGGAAGAAAAATCAATGAAAAATTACCTTAACCGCTATCTGAAATCATTAGTTGCCAACAGCCTGTCTGTCATTAAATTTTCACTTCACAAGACTTCTTTTAGCCAAAAAGTCTTCTAGAGAATTAGTTGAATTGTACATTTAGTATCTGTGCTGATCCAGTGCAGTATATCATTTGAATGCATTTTCAACAATGACATTTCTAAGTTTATGTAACTCAGGTAACACAATCTTTAAAAAAACAACAACAAACAAACTTTTTCAGGATTCCAAGCTTCCTGTAATGTACTGGTATGTATACTCCCAAACCAACAATTACTATTTTGACTACCATGTATACTCTGTCTATAACGCGTTTCACTTATGTTTTGTGTCTGTTTACTTCAACAAGAGAAAGTGACAGTCAGCAGTTTGTTTCTTTCTTACCATTAACACCATTGTAATAATGCCATTTATTGACTTTTCACAAAGTGATAGACAAACTGAAATAAGGTTTCATTTGAAGGTTAAACTGTGGTAACCTCTATTTTTGTATGTTTATAGCCTGTTACTAGTACTTGAAATTATTTCTGCTCTAGAATTCAATTTACATTTATTTTTTTAATGCAATGCCCCAAGGGGATTAAAATCCATTATAGGGCTTCAAATAGCACTTTTTTCTAAAAAAAGAAAGTCATACATTTTTGACTAGATAGCTTTCTTGCCTAAAAACCAGTTTGGAATTGGATATTGAAAACTAAAAATTTAAATGTCTTCAAAGATTGCCATTATTGTCATTAAGTTGGGATTGATCGCATTGTTTAGTGAGACCTTACTCTGCTCTTCAGTGCTGTATATATAATTACAATGGTAATAATCATATGTTGCAAACAACCAGCTGTAATTCATATTTTTGATGCTGAAAGCAATAAATGATAATTATATAATGGTACAGGCTAGGCTAGGAGAGGAGGTGAATCAGATAATTCTGGGAAAGTTAAGTTTTTGGTTTTTTTACTATTGGAAATAAAGTTATTAGGAGAAAAGAATTCACTACAATGTAGTTTGTATGTTATAATCCAAACATTCAAACTTGTTTTATTGATAAAATACTTGTATCTCTCAGTTTCTTTGTTGATTATGAATTCCTCATTAAATCCAAATGCAAACATGTTTTGGTATTTATTGACAATGACTACCATTAGCAATAAATGTTGCATTGATAAATAAGAGGTATTGATTAGTTTTTCCATTAGTCTGATACATGATGACTTTTTGAATTGTAAAGTAAAACCCAACTGATAAAACAAGTGTTTGTTTGGGAAATGCCAACATAGGCCTCAAGAGACAGTCATATTTAATGTCCCCCATCAAAACTAATGTATTTTGTACAATAAGTACCTTTTTAAAGGTCACTTATAATCATATGTACATTTTACAAATCCATTTGAAAATTTTGAAAGGTCAGTTAGCTTCATTTCTTTTTTTTAAACACATAATTATGTTACATTATTTAAATGTTGATGGTCAGCTTTCACCATCATTATTAATGTACATTAACCACACTAACATCATCTATTTATCCTAATCTCCAGATTAAGAGGGCCTAAGATGGGGATATGCATTGTCTTATCTAAGACTAATAAAAACAAAATAATAAGCTGGCCCACAATAATAAGTTGTGCTATTACAAATCCTTGTGAAAACCTCTTTGTGGTTACTTAACCTAGTAGAAATAGCAAACAGTTATATATTACTTAAATATGATGGTCAGCCTTCAACAACAATATAAGCATCATGATAATTTGATAATCTTCTCCCTCCCCCTCTTGAAACCTGTTATCTTCCTTTATATTCATTCTTCTATGAAGGTCCATTTCGTTCTGACACACATTCTTTAGTTGAGAATTTAAACTCTCAACTAAACCCCGTGTTTGTGTATTTAAATGGATCATAATTGTATTAGCTATTTGCTTCATGTATGTATTCAGTACATACTGTTGTTTTGTTATTGTTTTGGTCCTGGTCATCTCTGGTTGTGCACATCCATGATCAAAGCATTCAAGCTGTGATTATCCACCCTGTCTTATATTTATACATGGTGTATCTAGGATTAATAAATAATAACTCTTCTCTCTCTGATGAAGAGTTCAGCCCAAAATGTTAAACTTGTCTTCCTCATGCCATATATATATTTATTCTACTAAACGTTTTGTATTTCTGTTTGCTGCTGTCAGCCACTTATAGTTTCCTCTTACTATACTGTTTTGGTATCTAGGACTAAGTCTTTCAATTTATCAATCTAGTGGGAAGTGAAGTAAATTTGACTGCTATTTCTAACAAGTTGAATACCCACATAGAGGTTCCCATGTTGGCATGTACAAGGTGGTCTGAAAGTCTTGTCACCTCCTACCAAAAAGTAATGAGAACAATAGATTTCAAATCAAGATCCTTTGTCATGTGTGTTAGCATTGTGGTTTTGGGAATTCCTAGCTTGGAAGACCGTTTTCATAGTAACTTCTTGGGTGATCGTAGCACAGATGCTTCCACCTCTGCACATGTGTCCCTTTGCGTTGAGGGTCGTCCTGTCCTCAGTTTGTCCTTGATTAATCCTGTGAGAAACAGTTTATGTTCCCATCGCAGTATCGTCCTCTTCGGAAGAGATGGTTTGCTGAATCTTGTAGTGAAGTTAAAACAATATGTAGGGGTAACAAGACTTTCAGACCACCCTGTATATACACAGTTTACTATTTTGATGATCCTTCTTTAATTTGTATCACAATCTTTGGACCTCTTACGATAGAAGACTATGATAACTGAATGAAGTTAGTGTGGTTAATATTTATTTATAATGATGTTGAAGGCTATAATTACTAGATGGGAAGCTGGAGCAGGAAGGGATAATATTTTGCAGATGCAATGTACAGGAAGATTGATTAAACAAAATGGTTTTGAAGTTAAGTGTATCAAGAACTGTGCCTCTCCAGTGAACTATATCACTGTCCTTTGATTGCTGTATTTGATCCTGTTAGTTTTTCTCAAAATATTATTGAATATAATTTCTATTTTAATAGTATAGTTATGAGATGAGATAGGGGCATGTACTATGGGTGGAATTACATTCTTTTTTGTTATTATTGTACTTTGAATGACATAATCTATAGAGCTTTAAATTTAACCTTATCATTATATCATCATTTATTTTAAAACCAAAGTTTCTCCTTTCAATTTTACATTAAGAATTAGGTCTTCTTTGATCAGATCCTCATTGACCACTCAATTTTATATTCAAGAATAAATATAATTGTGATCAAGAATAAATATTCAGAAAGCTGAAAACTGAATTCTGTTGATTGTGCATGGGGACTATATAATATTCATAAATACTCCATAAATTCTAATAGCTCTTGCAGTTAATTTATTTTGTGGCTTATTTCCACCCATCTAACATCTATAGTGTATGTACAGCTACTTAGAGCTGTCAGATTTTAATTACAAGTATTATCTTGCTTTGATCCTTTGTAACAAGTTCATCTCCTCTCAAAATCCCTATTTGTTTTAATAGAAATCATACAGAAGCAAACTGACTATAGACTGCAGGCTCAAATGTTATAAGTTAGCTCTCATTGCAGTTATTTCATTATATATCTGAGTAGAACATTTAATCTTTTTTAATCAGAGTCAGGAGAAGAGAGGAAGTGTGCATGATCTTTGCAGGTCTTCCCAGGCTGGTGATATTGTTGTCGAAGCTGCATGTCAAGATACTATGTTATCCTTGAATGTATCCTCTGATTACACTCAAGATAGTGGTGATAAGAAGGGCAGGGGTGGCACTACTGTCTGACATGGTCTCTGCCAGGAGAAGAAAAATGGCTGGAGCAAGCTCCGACTGCCAAAGGAGAGACCAGTGAGTGTAGCAATGGACTGGGTGCCGGAAGGCGGGCAGAGCGGGAGGCCAAAGAAGGCATGGGGACATGCGTTCCAGGAGGACCTTAACAAGATGCATGTCAGCTGGCACGGTGCAAGAAGGGTCGCCAGGGACCGGAGCAAACGGATGGGACTCATTGCCCAATGTTCCAATAGGAACAGGAGGAAATAAGTATAAGTAAGTAAGCGGTGTTAAACTGGGTGGCATGTTAAACTGGGTGGCATGTTAAACTGGGTGGCATGTTAAACTGGGTGGCATGTTAAACTGGGTGGCATGTTAAACT
>JAOPUL010000001.1:114888918-114902535 GCA_027564515.1 Octopus rubescens | reverse complement strand
CAAGGTGCCACGCAGTGGGACTGAACCCAGAACCATGGGGTTGGGAAGCAAGCTTCTTACCACACAGCCACGCCTGCTTGTATAATGTAATTCACATACTATAACACACACATCTTTTATCTTCTATCTTTTACTTGTTTTAGTCATTAGACGGCGACCATGCTGGAGCATCACCTTGAAGAAATTTAGTCGTACAAATTGACTCCCAGTACATATTTTTTTAAAGCCTGGTACTTATTCTATCGGTCTATTTTGCCGAACCGCTAGGTTACGAGGAAGTAAACAAACCAGCACTGGTTGTCAAGCGGTGGTGGGGGACAAACAGAGATACAAAGACACACATGCATAGATATCTATCTATCTATCTATTTATATATATATATATATAATCTCAAACCAGGTTATGTAAACAAACATTTAACAATTCATTACATTCTCTGTTTGCTATATATATATATACATATATATATATATACACAACAGGCTTCTTTCAGTTTCCATCTACCAATTCTACTCACAAGGCTATAGTAGAAGACACTTGCCCAAGGTATGATGCAGTGGGACTGAACCCAGACCCATGCGGTTGGAAAGCAAACTTCTCACCACACAGCCACACCTGTACCTATATACACACAAATTTAACAATACCACATTGATAAATAAATAAATGAAAATATATAAATAAATAAATAAATGAAAATAATAAGTAAAATATAATGATTTAATGTCATTTATTCTACCTTTTAGCTTCATGTGGAACTTTTTCACGGGGTTACCAAATTTGAAATTTTCTCCACTTAACAACCGCCTGTTAATATAGAATTAATAATAAAGAAATAAGATAAAAAAAAAAGAAAGAGACAGAGAGCTGGTAAAGTTATGGAGTGCAATAATGAAGATAGAATTTAACTAAGATATAATTACTAACTTTAGAAGTGTCATTAAGTAAAACGAAAGTAAGCTGCTCAAGAGAAGAGTGTGAGACAGTTACAATTTCTGGTTTTTACTAATACATTTCACTTATATCATATCTATTTCATAATATTTCTCCATAGCCAGAGAAGTTTTTGCAGGAAATTAATTGGAAATGAATGACACTGCTTATATGAGAGTCACTCCCAGTTCACATGATGTCAACACACAAGGAAACACAAACATACACATACCCACACTCACACATATACATACAATTACACACACACACATACATACATATATACACATACATATATACATACACACACACACATACATATACACACACATACATATATACACACACACGCATATATACACACACACACATATATATATAAATAATAATTAGATAGGGTTATAATCACAGCTGCGTCCTCGTGAAGCACATCTGCTTATTCCAGTACTCCAAAATTGTAGGTAGATGTTATATTTGTGTGAGGCATGCATAAGAGTTGAAAAATACTGGGAAATATTTTAAAAACTTACTTGACAGTTATCTGTTTTTGATCTTGATCATCAACAGGAAATGTAGGCAGAAATTTCTGAAATTTTGTATAAAAATTCTGAATGAACTAATTGATAAAAATGTTCAGAGTATAAAATAATATTTAGATATTATAAACATCTACACAAAAAACACTGGTGCTGGTGCCACGTAAAAAGCACTAGTGCTGGTGCCACGTAAAAGGCATTGTTATTGGTGCCACATAAAAAGCACTTATGCTGGTGTCACATAAAAAGCACTGGTGCTGGTGTCACATAAAAAGCACTGGTGATGGTGCCTCATAAAAAGCACTGGTGTTGGTCCCACATAAAAAGCACCGGTGTTGGTCCCACATAAAAAGCACTGGTGCTGGTGCCACATAAAAAGCACTGGTGCTGGTGCCACATAAAAAGCACTGGTGTTGGTGCCACATAAAAAGCACTGGTGTTGGTGTCACATAAAAAGCACTGGTGTTGGTGCCACATAAAAAGCACTGGTGCTGGTGCCACATAAAAAAAGCACTTGTGCTAGTGTCACATAAAAAGCACTGGTGTTGGTGCCACATAAAAAGCACTGGTGCTGGTTCCACATAAAAAAACATTGATAATGGTGCCACATAAAAAGCACTTGTGCTGGTTCCACATAAAAAGCACTGGTACTGGTGCCACATAAAAAGCACTGGTGTTGGTGCCACATAAAAAGCACTGGTGCTGGTGCCACATAAAAAGCACTGGTGCTGGTGCCACATAAAAAGCAGCACTGGTGCTGGTGCCACATAAAAAGCACTGGTGTTGGTGCCACATAAAAAGCAGCACTGGTACTGGTGTCACATAAAAAACACCCAGTACACTCTGTAAAGTGGTTGGCATTAAGAAGGGCATCTAGTTGTAGAAACCATACCAAAGCAGACAATGGAACCTAGTGCAGCTCTCTGGCTTGCCTAGCTCCTGTCAAACCGTCCAACCCATGCCAGCATGGAGGACAGATGCTTAATGATGATGATGATATATCTCTCAGACAAAGACTGAAGAATTATATTCTTACATAACTTTATTCACTTATGTATGTTTCGAATGGCTTGAGTAACTACTTCTGCATCATACGGATGCAGAATCAATCAATTAATTCATGGTATAGTTATCTCCAATCATTCTCATCAGAGCTTAAATGTTATTTGTTAGTGCTTTGAGAATCTACTACAAACAATATTTGTGGAACTGGGTTTGCAGATAAGATGTATCAGATTTCATTGCCTGGTTTATTACATCTTTGCCAAATTCACAGTCCTGGAAGATCAGGGTGTCATCAAGTGTTGCTGTATGTTAGTTTTTCTGTGATGATTTAGCTTAGTGAGGGGTAGTTGCTATCTAATAGCTTAATTTACTGACCAGTCTGTGGTAGAGATGTGTGTAAAATATATATATATATATATATCATCATCATCATCCTTTAACATCCGTTTTCCATGCCAGCATGGGTGGGACGGTACCACAGGAGCTGACCAAATATATATATATATATATATATATATATATATGTATGTATATATGTATGTCAGAATTTGTGTGTGTGTGTGTCTGTGAATATTAATATCATCAGCACATTTAAGTCCATTTTTCCCTACTTGCAGGAGTTGAATGAATATTCTCCAGCATGGTGTTTGGCCACTTGTAGTAACTCATTATTTCCTTCATTAAGTTTAGCATCCCAGGATCAAAGAGCTTTATCTCATGAAAATGAAGAAAAAACCCCCCAAAAATTATATAGAAATATATTATATAGAAAGTATGTTCTTCATTCTTGAATATAAATTCCACAATATACTTAAAGCTAGAAGCAATACTCTCCTCTTAAGAAGTAGTCTCCAGGACAACCACGTATTTGTATTCCAAGATCAGCTTTCATCATTTCTTACCCTGTCTTTCTCTTCTGCAAGTTCTTTCTGCTTGGATCACTTGGCACTTCTGTATCCAATTGTTATCCTGCATGTGTATTACATGTCTATACAAATGCTGCATCTATCTTACACTACACACTATCTATGATTTTTCTTATACACAGTTTTTCTTTTAGCTTATTTGTGCTGTCATTCATGCACCCTACGTTACATATCCAACATATAAAATTCCTGCCTCATTTTTTCCAGCCTTTCCTCATTCTCTTCATTCAATTCCCATGTTTTTCTACCCAGCAACATTACACCTTCTATACAACTGTATACAAGATGTGATGTTGCGTGTTTTTCTGAATACCCTTTACTGAAAGACAGAATCCCTTTGTTGCAGGCAGAGATTTGCTTGCTTAAAATATGATGGTTAGTAATGATGATAATAATAAAGTTGGTTTCGAATTTTAGCACAAGGTCAGTAATTTCGGGGGTTGGGGGAGGGTATCAATTACATTGACCCCAGTACTCAGCTGGTACTTATTTTATTGACCCCGAAAGGATGAAAGGCAATGTTGACCTCAACAGAATTTGAACTCAGAACGTAACAACGGACAAAATACCACTAAGCATTTTGTTCGGCGTGTTAATGATTCTGCCAGCTCGCCACCCTAACGATAATAATAATAATAATGTTACCAGTAATTATTAGTACTTATTAGCTTAACTTGCTTGTCTGGATGACTCTGTCAGTATACTTCAGAGAGAGAGAGAGAGAGAGAGGTGGGGAGTTTTGACAATCTATAATATTCTAGTACAGTCTATGTATGTTATACTTTATCTATGAAGTGAAATCGAATGTAATTTATTATACACACACCATTTATATTATTTACAAGGCAGTGAATTGAAAAGCCACAGAAGGAAACTGTGGTACATTTCTTTATTTCTATGACAACTGGCTGATATAAATAAATATTTAAATTAAGTATTATATATATTAGTGTTTTGTTTTTTTAGATGCAGATCAATAGGACAACTACTGTTCTTTTTTTTTCATTGTGACTCTGGGTTCAAGTCTGGCCATGCACAGTTTTCTCTGTTATGAAAATAAGGCTATAGTATAGCATAGTGAGATTTAGTAAATCTTTACCACATAGTTGTACCAGAGCAGATAAATATTATAGATCGATTATGTTTTTGATCTTATTCTAAAATAAGGTTGTTTAATTCTTGACATAAAGATAAAAATCATAGATACAACTCTCAAGGTAGAATAAGTGACAAGTGTATAGCAAGGCATATAGTTTTCAAAAATATTCTCTCTAAAGACTTCATATTTAATACTACCTATGTGATATATCAAGAAAAAAAAACCAAAACACTTCTGAGAAAATTCAATTTCAAAAGAAATTATATAGTTCATGCTTCTCTATAAATTTCCAACAATCTTATAGTTTTCAAAATATCTTTGGCATTCCCATGAGTACTGCTTGTAATAAATAAGTATGACTATATGTATGAAACTGAACACAATAATTAATAATAATAATCGTTTGTAACATTGGCACAAAGTCAAAAATTTGGGAGAGAAGCATTAGTCAATTATATTGGCACTAGTACTTAACTGGTACTTTATTTTATTGACTCTGGAGAGATGAAAGGCAAAGACGACATTGGTGGGATTTGAATTCAAAATGTAAAGAAATGGAACAAATACCATAAGGCATTTTGTCAGATGTTTTAACAAATCTTCCAATCAACCACAATAACATTAGCAATATTATTAGCAATTATTAGCTTAACCTATCTTATCTGATCTTAGCATTTTTGTTTCATCTTCACAGAAAAGAGATATAATTAGAAATGTTCGGGTATTGTTCTGTCATTGTTATTGTGTATATTAGAATTTAGTGCACAAACTATACCAGTATAACTCTATGCTGAGAAAGGGATGGGAAGAGACAGATGGGGTGTACAAAATAGAAAGTTAGAATATCTGTGTGTGTGTATGTGTGTGTATTTATGTGCACATGTATGTATGTATGAATCTCTCTCTCTCTCTCTATATATATATATATTATATATGTGTGTATATGTATGTATGTATGTATGTCTCATGCTGGTGACACGTTAAAAGCACTTGTGCTGGTGACATGTTAGAAGCACTTGTGCCAGTGACACGTTAAAAGCACTCACGCCAGTGGCACGTTAAATACACTTGCACCGGTGACATGTTAAAAAGCACCCAATACATTCTGTGGAGTGGTTGGTGTTGGGAAGGGCATCCAACCATAGAAACCATGCCAAAACAGACTGGGGTCTGGTGCAGCTCCCTGGCTTGCCAGTCTCCAGGCAAACCATCTAACCCATGCCTGCTTGGAAAATGGATGCTAGATGATGATGATGATGATATATATGTATGTATAATTATTTATAGTTCACAAAGAAAATTCAAGGAAACTACGACTCAAACAAAAGGACTCTGCACATAATCATAGACTTTATATATACTCATATACAATTGTACAAGTATTTCGTTATAATATTTTGTCAAAGTTATAAAGAAACAAAGAAAAACTTTGTTTTAGGGTGTCAATTTGTCAAAAACAGTTGAAGAACAAATGACCAAAAAACAGTTGTTTGGAAGAAAAAAACCCAGTTGATCAAAGTAACAGCTAGCTGGCATCAACATTGATTGGTTTATGTTTCTTCTTTATTTTAAGGTTATTTTGAAATTTACCATCATGATTTGAGACTTCTGGTGGATGTGACATATTGTACATATAGCTACATTGATTTGCTTTATGTGTACTATAAATGTGTTGTAAACTGAGTTTAAGTGTGACAGCAGGATTAAGGATATGACAATATCACAGACAGCATAGCAACTCCACCATTACGTTTTTCTTACCTGTCAATACAGAATATAACATATTTTGATATGTGTATTTCCACAACTACTACGTTTGGTATTAGGTGTGCTTTTGTTGTGTGACATTTAGGTAAGTGTCAGTGTTGGCCAGCTTGCGTGCATGACTTTAACCCTACATCTATTGTGCCACACTTAAAATAGCTTCATGCTTATCCACCATATTTTGCGTTACATCTGTGTATTACCTTTTGATGGAAGCAGACAGTATGCAATGTGTCCTCTGTTACTCAGATTTACTCTCTTTACTGATGTATTTATATTTAATAGGGGACAGCATATTCTCTGCAAACATTATGGTGTTAGCATGCATGTTCAAATATATCTCTGATGTTTAAAACATAAACATCCAAAGACTGATTAAAAAAAACAAAAACGTGTGCAATAAAATAGTTATTGTCGTTTTAAAAATCCTTGATGAAACACCTGTTCTATAATAAAACATCACAAAACTGAGTATATACAACAGAATTATCAAAATCAAATTGGTTTTCTAGAAAAAAAAACAACTTGTGCATTGACTTTGTACAACAGATGCACTTTTATGGCCAATGCTGTAAAGTTCATAGATAACAGTTTATAAAAAGTAAACAAAAATACTGTTATTTCAAAAGAGAAATATTTGAATAGAGATGTAAGTCTGTCTTATGACAAGAGTTAATCCTTTTGATACTAACCCACCTCAGACCGTCCCTGTTTCTACCATACCAACTTCTTGTTTTATCCAAATTAAAACCTTTCATTAAAATTCCATGTTAATTTGTGTTCCAAAAAAAAAAAAAAACAGTTTTACTAAATTCTTTATTATTTAAAAAATTAATTGAAACAAACGCTATGTATTTCAAAACAAATATGGTAACGAAAGGGTTAAACTAGATCAAAATAGTCAAATATACATTACAAGATGTAATATGGAATGTTTCATATTCGAAACTTAAATATCCAAGACTGTTTTGAAAAATCAAAAACATAAATTATAAGAGAGTAGTGTACCATTCATGTAGTTTGAGGTATTCATTTATTCATTTTAGTCATTCAGGACACTCGAAGTATTTTATGTTCTCCACTATTATTGGTCTTATCTTTGATGATACCACTTTCCACAAAGATTACCCAAAAGAAAAACCAATCATCTTAAAGAAGAGATAATTTTTTTCTGGCATTACATTATTCATAAATAATTGTGCATTATACATAAAAGCATATTGTGATACAAATAAATATGGTATATCATTCTGAGGTATATTTAACCCTTTTTATGGTTACACTAGCCAAATCTGGCCTCTTACACCTACCCTACAATGTCATTCTTAAAGTAAAGATTCACATCATTAAAATCTCAAAGCTACAAGACAGTTTCTGATTTAAGCACAAGGCCAGTAATTTCGGGGGAGGGGGTTAGTCGATTACATCAACCCCAGTGTTAAACTGGTACTTATTTTATCGACCTGGGAAGGATGAAAGGTAAAGTCAACCCTGACGGAATTTGAACTCAGAACGTAGAGACCGGACTAAATGCCGCTAAGCATTTCGCCCGGCTTACTAACGATTCTGCCAAAATACTGTAAATATATAAGCATTACATTTGATAGAGTAATCTGAATATTAAAGAGTTAAACTATTCATTTTTGCATAAACTACTTGCACATTGTCTAGTCCTTTAGCATTTCAACTAATCAAATTTGGCCATGGCACAAAGGCTATTTTGTCAAACTGGCCATACAAGACCTTGTTGACATAGAACTTTTGGTAGCTGGAAAATGTCCACCAAGTCACCTATGTGATGTTTTCTGTAAGTTTGTAATTTCATCATTTTTATATGATAAATACATTAATTTATCTAACACTATTCACATTATAATGATAAAGAAGTTAAGAAGATTTGGCTTCTGTGAAACATAAACACTCTCTGTCTCCAAGATAAAGGAATTGTGTTGATGAAAATTCTGCCATATGAAAGCTAAGACACAAATTAATAATGATAAGTTAAAAGCTGGAGACTGATAATAGGTGAAAGTTTGCCAGACATTTTTCTTATGCTGTCTAGAATATCAGACATTGATGAAAGGGGTGTTATCCATAGATGAGAACAATGTTCACTACTTCATTGTGCATAACTAATAGTATATCCAGTTCTAAATTAGAAGGTACAATAAAATAATTTATCCTTGTTTTCTCCAGGCAGATACAAAGCCTAAATTACAAGGAAATGGGGTTGAAAGTCTCTCTCTCTCTCTTTCCCTCTCTCTCTCTTTCTCTCTCTCTCTCTCTCTCTCTTTCTCTCTCTCTCTCTCTCTCTCTCTCTCTGCCCTTCTGTCCTTCCTTCCTTTTTTTCTTCTCTTTTTCTCGTTCTCTCTCTCTCTCTCTGCCTTTCTGTCCTTCCTTCCTTTCTTTCTCTCTCTGCCCGGCTGCCCTTCCTTCCTTCCTTCTCCCCCCCTCTCTCTCTCTCTCTCTCACACACTTTAAATGAAATCCAACCTCTGACAATTAAGTCTGGGTTGTATATTTAATTTGCCAAGTACTCAAAGTCTATAAATGTCACCTGTAATTCAAGTTATTTCCATCTGTAGTTCACGGAAGAATTTGAACCCAGCAATGCGAACTACATCTAAAGTTTGATACCTAACACCAATACCATTGATATAGTCTTTCTGTTGTTTTGTTGTCTGGAGACAGAGTTTCTAAATGATGGTACTTAAATTCATTATTTTAAATGCTGTAAAGATTCTTGAAATGAGAAGCCATTCATATGATCCGAGAATGGGACTTAATATTTTCTTTTGTTACAAATAACTAACAATTGAATTTGTCAGTAATCTTCTTTAACTTTAATAGATATTCTTAATTCAGAAAACTTACTCAAAGTTTATGAGAAAATATTTATCAAGTTCACAGAAGTATTGAACATTTCTCCACAAAATACAATTGAAGGTTTAAGAAGATGATTTAAATCTTAAGTGGTTGATGCTGGTAAATGCATTAAATAATATAACAATTGCCAATAATGTCAGTGTGCTATAAGATTCTTAAAAGTTATTATAGTATTTAGATGCCCTCCATATAAAAGAGTTTAAAAATAGGAAATTCTAAGTAGATACTGATGACACATCTATTTTAAGTATGTCACATTTTATCACATTCCTTTCTATTGGTTGAGCAAGCTATGAGTTTTAACAGATATGGACTCATTTTTTTCTACAATTATGAATTATAAAAAGTAAGAAAATCTCTCTTGAGGTCTTAAACTTTGTTACAATTCATAATCTTTTAAAACAATCTGTCTATTTATGTCTGTCTGAAAGTTTCTATTTCTTCACTCTCAGGAATTCAAGAAATATTTTTTTCTTCCTTTCCAGAGCCATTTAAGAAAATCTACTTTTAGACTCATGCATCTTTTAGTACTGTCTGAAAACCAAATTAGCAAAATTATTTTCATTTACTTTTTTTGCGAGTATTGTTATAGCTGTTGTTCTTAATAACGATCTCATGTGACAATTTCAGGTAATTTAAACTGTGTTATTTTTGATAATATATTATCGATAATTCATTTATATTAATGATTATTTAATGAGACATAAATAGATTAATTCAGATAGTTTGTCCTTTATTTTTAAGACGTTTCCCTCCTATTTTGTAAAAAGAAATTTTGTACTCACATACAAAGTTATTTCATCAGCTTTTTTTCTTATAGCTGTTCTATGTTTTTAGATGATGTCAAAATAATATTGATAATGACTTTTTTCGAATGATTATTCTTTATTTGTCAACCAATAATTCAAATTATAAGCAACATCTTACCCGGAAATGTTGATAAAAAAGAAATTATGAAGTTAAAAACTAAATGTTTTAGAATATCACCTTTTGTTTTTTTAATTTATTGTCCAATATAATCAAAGAAAACCAGTCTTAACCCTTTAGCGTTCAGATTATTCTGTCAAATGTAATGCTTATTTATCCACACTGTTTTGAGTTAATCATGCGTTATCTCATAGCTTCAAGATTTCCATAATGGGATTGCTTATTTTTAGAATGACATTGTAGGGTAGGTGTGAGATACCAGATCTGGCTGGTTTCAATGTAAAACAGGTAGAATATTTGGGCCGGATATAGCTGATTTAAACACTAAAGGGTTAAATCAGACATTCATCTACAGGGGGAAATGAGGAGTAAATGGTGTATTAAATTCCCTTATATATATGAGTCTTCTATTTCTAAGAATACAATTTCTGTGAGAAAAATTTCTAGTCCTGTAATTTATTTTGTGTAAAGTATAAAGTCTCTTTGCAGAAGAAAAGTATATATTATGATGATAATGACAAAGCTAGTGATTTTCTTCAAACCATTAGGTTTTTGAGAAAGATTAAACTGAAAAGTAAAATGAATGCCATATAATTATCCCCAACTCTGGTAGATGAGTGAAAATAAAATTTAATTTGAAATTTTGCTAACTTTAATACTTTAGCATCATCATCATCATCATCATTTAACATACATTTTCCATGCTGGCAGGGTTGGATGGTTTGACAAGAGCTGGCAAGCCAAAGGAGTAAATGTCTCAGATATTCTGTAGTCTTGGAAATTACAGAAAGGGCTTCAACTTAATAAGTAAACTTATCATCCTTGAGCTCAGGAAGATAATTAGTGCCACCCAAATCCTCATTTAGAATGTGTAAAGACCTCTAAAATAAAAAAAAAGGGGTTGACTGAAAACTACTCAACAGAAATACTTTAAAAATTGAGGATATTATTTGGAATTGGCTGTCTGTCTATCTTAATATCAATATTGCATCACCATTACTATCAGTTGATTGAGAACTATGCTCCTTCATTGGAGATGCTTTGTTAACATTTACAACTTAAAATCTTTCATCATCAACTAACTTTTGAATACATTTGATAGTTTACGTCCCCCGTAACTTAGCAGTTTGGCAAAAGAGATCTATAGAATAAGTACCAGACTTGAGACAATAAGTTCTGGGGTTGATTCATTCGACTAAAAATTCAAGGTGGTGCCGCAGTCTGATTACTGAAACAAGTAAAAGATAAAAAGATATACACGGTATACAATAAGAGAAGGAAAATATACATAGTAATGATAATACAATATAGTGGGGGCGGGGGAATATTATAGAATAATATTCAGATGAATAACAGTTGAAAATATGCTGAAAAATTACTTAGAGCAATTAATCCTATAGCATAATAAAGTTACATAAAAGTTGAGAGGGAAGATGGAAGAATAATGATAATAATAATTTCAAATTTTGACACAAGGCCAGCACCTTTGAGGGAAGAGAGCAAGTGAATTATATTGACTCCCAATATTTGACTGGTACTTTATTTTATTGAGCCTGAAAGGGTGAAATGCTAAGTTGGTCTCAGCAGGATTTGAACTCAGAATATAAAGAACTAGAAGAAATGCCACTAAATATTTTGTCTAATGCTCTAATGATTCTGCCAGCTCACCACACAAGATCAGCAATTTTGAGAGGAATAACAATTGACCCCCAATATTTGACTGGTACTTTTATCGACCCATAAAAGGATGAAAAGCAAAGTTGACTTTGATAGATATGAACTGAGAACTTAAAGAGCCAGGACAACTACTAGAAGGCATTTTTCCTTACATTCTAATAGTTCTGCCAGCTTGCTGCATTAATAATCCTTTCTATACTAGGCACGAAGGCCCGATGATTTTGGGGAAAGGGAGTAGTCGATTTTATCAACCCCAGTTCGTAACTGGCACTCACTTTATCGACCCTGGAAGGATGAAAGGCAAAGTCGATCCTGGCGACATTTGAACTCAGAACGTAAAGTGAGAAGAAATGCCACTAAGCATTTCTCCCGGCGTGCTAACGATTCTGCCAGCTCACCGATAATAAATAAAAGTTGTTATTTTGAAGTAATTTACAGCATTTGAAAACGTTTTCTCTCACCAATGTTTGAAGCTCGTTAGCTGCCGCCCTCTCCCCTCAGAAGCATCATAAGTTTAGTTAAAATATTCTAACATTGTTTTTCTTTTTCTCTGGCTTTTGTCATCACTTCTTAATCTAATGCTTTAAAGGCAGTTATTTTGAGGCTGGTTACAGCATATCTTTTATAAATATTTTAAACATAGATATATTTAAACATAGACATATTTATATTTTTTCTCGTCAACATTAGAAACATAGCTCCTTTTTTTTTTTTCCCCACACATCAATGTTGGAAGCTTGCTTGCTTGCTTACTTGTGATACATCTAACAATTCCTGCCTCTACCACCTGTAACAAAAATCTTCATTCTCTCCCTTGATATATAATAACCCTTTCACTCTCACATCCTTTTGTGGCAATTCTTTCTTATAAATCACATGATTCTTGTACCTTGTACCAGATACCATTAACTCCTACCTATCCTACCTAACCCTTTCCCCTCTAAGCCTGTATCATACCTAAGACAGAAAAGAAGTAACAAACACCCATAACTAAGACTAAAAGAACTGAAGCATAACCAAGAACTACTCAAACTCCTCCTCCACTCTTCTCATTAGGCCCAAAACTTTAGGACAGTCACCTGAAAGTTGGTAATATGAGTGGGACTAGAAAAACAGAAGAGGAAGAGAAGGAAAAAAAAGAGAAAGAGAGAGACTGAGCAGGTTCAGAGAACTGGGGTACAAATACCTAAGGTACACTGAAAACCCATAACTACTTCCTTCTAAAAGGTTTCGGCTGTGGGGCAGATAGCCTTAATATTGACAATACAAAGGTTATTAAGAGCAGCCTTTACTCAAGTAACTTAGGCCTTTTGGTATCACTTGGTAGCGCTTAAATGGATCATATATTGAAGAGAGAAAAATAAGTGCCTTCTGAAAATGGTTTCAGATTTAGGCACAAGGCCAGCCATTTCAGGGGACGGGTTTAGTCGATTACATCGACCCCAGTGTTAAACTAGTACTATTTTATTGATGCCGGAAGGATGAAAGGCAAAGTCGACCTTGGCAGAATTTGAACTCAGAATGTAGAGAGGGACTAAATGCCACTAAGCAATTTGCCCAGTGTGATAACGATTCAGCCAGCTCGCCACCTTCATTTGGCCAGCTCGCCGCCTTCATTTGGCCAGCCCGACACCTTCATTCGGCCAGCTCGCTGCCTTAATAATAATAATCGATTCTTTTATTGGCCACAAGAGCTAACATTAAGATGCATGAAAAACATACAAAACAACACAATACGATTCAATGGGTTTTGCGTGTAAACAGTAAACATTTAAAAATTTAAAATCAGGCGTGGCTGTGTGGTAAGAAGCTTGCTTCCCAACCACATGGTTCCGGGTTCAGTCCCACTGTGTGGCACCTTGG
>JAOPUL010000001.1:114649173-114660013 GCA_027564515.1 Octopus rubescens | reverse complement strand
ATAAATTGTTATTAATCCAAACAAGTGGAAGTATAGAAGAAATGAAGTTGAAAATGCACAGAGAATATATTAGAATTTAATTAGATTTTAAAATATAGGAATACACTTTACCGGTTTCACATTAGATTTTCAAAAGTCTATAGTATATGGAGCTGTGTCTTGAATTATGTCTATTCTGGCCTTTGTTATAACATTTCTTTGTTTAAAAAAAAAAAAAAGAATGTGGCTCAGGACGTTATCCGTTAATGTACAAATTGATTCATCAACATTCATGTATTAAGTTCATGTAACAGTCCCACGAGAAGGTCACATAAAAGCTTTTCTCCATTGAATATATCATATGACAGTTAGAAAAGAGAGATATAAGTAATATTTATTTTAATGTATTTTCTCTCTTATTTTATGTCAGGAGTAATAAAGACTGAAATTTGTCTTTTTTTTTAAATATAATAATTATTTACATAACAGTGTTAGAGATAATTATTTGTTATTCCGTCAAAGAATAATGTTATCAATTAGTGCTAGTTTACACCCATTGAACATATTAAAACATATCCCTTCTTTGTTAACAAGGTGTGGGGTAATTAAGATAAAGCAATGTGGAGTAAATAAGATAGATGATAGCTGCTACATGAATTCTGGCTTTCTCAAGAATGAGTGAAAGTAGACATACATAATATATTTCTGCAATAATTAATTCATAGGAAAATGCAAATTGTGTATTACTAATGCTTTTATAACATGTTCAGCCATGGCATGTATTATTTAATGTACAAATTTTCCTTAATTATTCTTGTTCTGTGGTATTGTTTGGACATTGATAGAGTTGGAAGATTTGTTTTTCACACATGTGTCCAGATGTTCACTAAATGAAATCTGTCTAGTCCTGGGATTTCGTATTTGTTGACATTGAATTGTTAATCTCATTCTTAAAATGAGTTTAGTTTGTTCAATGTAATGTTCCTGATATCCATTGCATTTGATGACATATATTAACATTTTTTGAAGAACAAGTAAAATGATTTTTCACAGTAAAAGCTTGTCCCGGTTTAAATTTATAAAATGTGTCTTCAATAAGGTTGTCACAAGTTCCACAGATCAACCTCACTTTTCTACTGTCAGAGTTGAGTCCATAGTTGGTAGTTTTGTGTTGGTAAGTAGTTTTTTTTAGGGCTTTTGCATTTGATTATTTTGTATGACCCAAGTGTTTTTTTTTCTTTCTTGATCTTGGTTCAATAAAGTTGATGGATAGTGCTGAACGTTTCTATGTTTCTTGGATTGTGTGTTGTAATTAAAGATAGAGTTTTGGGTGCATCTTAACTGTTTCTGGATTATCATAATTCTTCTGTGCCTGTTTCCTTGGAACATTCTATTCCATTCTTTATTAGAGTAGACAAGTACTTTCTTTAAGGTAGCACCTATTTTAATTCAAGGAGTCTTTTATTCTAAACTTCCGAATTGGAGACACTTGTTCAGATCTTCTAGTTAGATTAAATGGAATATTGGATTTGGTATGTTTTGGGTGGCATGAAATAAATAGTAGGTACTGTTTAGAATCTGTTAGTTTGTAGTAGATGTCATTTCTGTGTTCATCTCATTCTTTTTAATCAAAATGTTTAAGGGTAGATGGTTATGGATAAATTCCATGGTGAACTGTTATTGATGCTATTGAGAAGGAATTTGAAATCCAGTTCATCTAGGTTGTATGTCCACAGAATAAGTCATCTAAGTATCATTTCCAATTTTTCACTAGATAATGTTAGAAGGTGATACCGTATTTTGTTTTGGCTTGTTCATATATCTGGACTTTTAGATATGCTATGACTAAGTTGGCGTCTGTTGGGGCAACTTTAGTACCCATCACAATCCCAGATATTTGTTGGTAGGTGTTTTTCTCGAAAATAAAGAAATTGTTTTGAAGGAGGAATTTTAATCCCTCTGATAAAGTGTTTATCAGTCCAGAATTTCATCCGGGAATTTTCTAAGCCAATAGGCTATTGCCACTAGTCTGTACTCATGTAGGATAACATTTACTACATTAAATAAAGCCATTATTGGATCCCTCTTAACTTTTTTCTGGAGATGGTTTAATAGGTCTAGATCAGGGGTTCCCAACTGGGGTCCACATGATCCTTGGGGGTTCATATAGGATTTTGTTGCTAGAGTTTATGCACAATAAATTGGTTATGGTACACAAAATATTTTAACAATTGTTATACAATTCCTAATAATATTTAATTATAAAAATATAATAGGATTTTTTTTTTTAACATCAAATGGCTATGAGGATCCATGCAAGTAAAATAAGAATCAAAGGGGTACATAGACAAAAAAAGGATTGAGAATCACTGGTCTAGATCCTCCCTTATGAAACTTGGTATAAATTTTAAGAGGGGTTTTAACAGTATATGAAGGGTGAGTTCCACAGGCTGGACCTGCCAAAATTGGTCTTAATTTGAGATCCCAGAAAGGGTATGTTTATGCAGACTGTATGTGATTCTTTGCAGGCATCATTAATTGTTTTATTTTTGTGGATTTTTGGAAGCCCATAGAAGAAACTGGTGTAAACAGTTTACTCTTTTGTAAGGGAGTTGGTTTGTAGAATCATTAGTGCATCAGCAGATAGAATGCATCGTGATATTTGTTCTGCTGCTGCTGCTCTGTGCTCAATAAACTACTAACTCAGTGCTGTTGCAGCCTTCACTCCCTAAGCTGTTATATCTCAATATCCTAGATGTTCTGCTGGTTCAAGGTTGGGGTGAGGGCAAAAGGGTGTCTGTGTCTGCTTGCAATAACTTGAGCACTGAAAATAATTAGCAAAACCATGGTACATGGTACCTTTAATGTTTCATTTTAATGTCTGTTAGGTTTTACATTTTTATGGGCGAAACATCTTTAAAATGAGAGGTGTGGAATTTTTATTTATTTATTTATTGTTACTGTTTATTTATTCTTGTTATTTAATATCTTACTGCACTATTATTACTGTTTTTATTATATGCATTTATTTTATATTATATCAGTTTTATAAATGTTTGAAGAGACGCTTTGTGTACGGATTTTTGGTGTTGGTTGAAGTTTTGAAACAAATTACCCCTAAATACAGTCTTCCTTACTTTTCACTGATGGCCATAGTTAGTCTTTAGTTAACTTACAGTGATAAATATAATTTGACCCACAAATAAACCTCATTCATTACTACATCAATTAAAATATCTGTATTTAGGAGCAATTTGTTTCAAACCTCAACCAAGACCAAAAATCCATACACAAAGTGTCTCTTCAAACATTTATAAAACTGATATAATATAAAATAAATGCATATAATAAAAAAAACAGTAATAATAGTGCAGCGAGATATTAAATAACAAGAATAAATAAACGGTAGCAATAAATAAATAAAATTCCACACCTCATTTTAAAGATGTCTCTCCCATAAAGATGTAAAACCTAACAGACATTAAAAGGAAACAATAAAGGTGTTATAAAATCATAAATAATCTGCTAAATGAAGAAATGAATAATTAAGCTTAAAAACAAAAACAAGATAATTAAAAGAATAAAACATTTTTAAAATCTCAATTTCTCACCTGAGTTTGACAAGCTGTTCAGGTAAAGTGGGAAAGGAAAAAAATTATTGAGGAGGAGGAGGAGGAAAGAAGTCATCTTTTATAAGTCTCTAAAAAGAAAACCCTTCTTCTGTTGGAGGAACATCAAGATTTTCTGCTACTGTAGGTGAAACAACTGAAGTAGAAGTTCTTGGATCTCTTTTTTTAAAGAAAATATCCAGGGTAAATTACTGCCACATTTCTAGACTGTTCCCAACAGCTTAGCATTTGCAAATTCCATGATAGTTGTGAGCATGTGACATTGTCATGCAAGCTGTGTCCTTCATTTCCAATATTCTATAAAAAACCATGTGTAGCCATGAGGAAACATTACCTTACTTGGAAGCAAGTAAGGGCAACTGGAATATCCACCACATAAACATTCCTCTGACCCATGCTAGCATAGAAAAGGGGACATTAAAATGATGATAATAATGATGATGATGATGCCAATTGTAGACTAGGCCAATCCATATTCTGCATTAAATTCACTTAAATTGGCACCACTTTTTCTCTTAGAAGTGGTCTCTCTCCACAGTAATGTTCTTTTGGACAGGCTTTGCTTTCAACATGGTGAATAATTTCTATTGAAAAATAAATCTAAACAACAGGAATTTTTATATAAAACTAAATTTTTCCTTGGAAAAAATTCCACTAGTTTTACCTCAAATGAAATTACAAACCAGAATAATGTTGCAAATTTGCAGGAACATGTGTGGTAGGGTCAAATGTTTTATTTTCTTTGAAGTGTGGAGATTATGCTGCAGAATATACTAACACATTTTCTTCAGCAACAGTCAATATATGTGGGCAGACCCCAGCAAATTTCCATTATCTTAGTTTTTAATTTGTTTTTGTTTTTTGCGTATGGAAATCATTCATGGACATGATTTTATTAATTACCAAATTAATGGAGAAGTATTTGTTTCCATGAATTTTATCACCATATGATAAACTGCATGTGTATCTCTCACTTTCTCTCTCTCCCTTTATACACACACACATACACAGATTAATGGTCTAACAATGCTCACCTCTTCACCACTGAACCTTATAAGTATATTGAGTTCCAACATCTGGTTATTTGTAGTCTTAGGGGTAAGTAGAATCATAACATAAACACACATATGCATATATCATCATCATTTTTTAACATACGTTTTTCATGGATAAGACATGGGTAGGGTATCATCATCATCAGCATCATCATTTAGCAGCCGTTTTCCATACTGTCATGGGCTAGACAGTTTGACTGGAGACTGGCAAGCCAGGGAGCTGCACCAGACTCCAGTCCATTTTGGCTTGGTTTCTACGGCTGGAAGCCCTTCCTAACACCAACCACTCCATAGAGTGTACCGGGTGCCTTTAATTTGTCACCAGCATGATATATATATATATATACATACAAGGTATAAATAATGGTCATACATATAATTAACTTCATTGTAGTAAAACTGATTTACAGCTGTTTTCAGTAGTCATTGTAGATTCCTTATTGAAAGGTTTACTCAATCGATCCATTGATCGGTTGAGAAAAATATAACGACCTAAAACATCAAGACTGCTTTCATCAGAATCAATTGAAATACTAACAAGAAGAACACTGAAGGAATGGTATAGGCATGATTGTGGGGGCCAGGGAGGCAAAAGGAAAGTGGGAGTTGTTGTTTAGTGGAGTGGGACAAAGGTAGGGAGGAGGAGGAAGGAACGAATGGGGGAATAATACATGCATTGTTTATACATAATCATCATCATCATCAACATTTAACATCCGTTTTCCATGCTGGCATGGGTTGGACGGCTTGAAAGGAACTGGCAAAGCCAGGGGCTACACCAGGCTCCATAGTCTGTTTTGGCTTGGTTTCTATGGCCGGATGCCTTCATAATGCCAACCACTTCACAGAGTGTACTGGGTGCTTTTTATATGGCATCAGCACCCACACCAATGCTTTTTATGTGGCACCTTTGTTTTAGGATCTCAATACTGTTGTGGTGGGCAGGTCTTCTTGAGTATAGCAATGTGCTACATATCTCGGTCCTCTGTCATCTCCTTCATAAGGTTCAGCATTTGGAGATCGGCCTTCAATACTTCATCCTATGTCTTCCTGGTTCACCCTCTTCCACAACTTCCCTCCACTTTAAGTGATCGGCATTTCTTTATGCAACTGTCCTCATCCATCCACATCATATGACTAAACTAGTGGTCTCCTCTCAGGCACACTGCATCTAATTCCTCTTATGCCCAACTTCTCTCTCAATACACCAATGCTCTGTCACACATGCACACTGACATCACAGAACCTACTTAACTGTTTTTCAGTATATTTTACAAACATTTTCCTTCTGTTCATCACTGAGCATTCTGGAAACAAATTTTGCATATGTCTTGACTGCTTTCTGCAAACTCAGTCAGCTGTGACAACAGTACTTAGTAGGGTATGTTTTAAGTGTTATTGCAACCCATGCTTGCATGGAAAAACGGATGTTAAAGGATGATGATGATGATTGTTTATATGTGATGGTTATAATTATTTAAACTGACTTGAAGCATTCCATATTTTTTTAGGTGCCGATGTGGCTGTGTGATTAAAAAGCTTGTTTCCCAACCATGCAATCTTGGGTTCAGTCCTACTGTGAGGCACCTTGGGCAAGTGTCTTCTACTATAGCCAAGTCTTCTACTATAGCCAAGAGCCAACTCAAAACTAGTGGGGGTAGGGGATACATGATGCACAAAGTGGTTCACAAGGATCATATGTCATGAAGTGATTCGGCCACCCCAGTAGAAGTTACAGCTATCACCTATGCTTCAAACCACACAGACCTGTAGTATGACTGAATAGTCATCTCGGAGGTCATAGATGGAATGCCAGAAATGCCATTAACAATGAGGAAACCCAGAAACACAGCAATCATGTGAAGATTGAACAATCACCATTATGTATATCTGGCAATCTTTGGTGAGCATAACTACACGGAGACAGCTGCAATAACACTTAAAACATACCCTACTAAGTACTGTTGTCACAGCTGACTAAGTTTGCAGAAAGCAGTCAAGACATATGCAAAATTTGTTTCCAGAATGCTCAGTGACGAACAGAAGGAAAAACACATTTGTGACAGCAGGGAGATGATTGAGCTAATTACTGCCAATCGAAGAGTACTGGAGTTTCTGGTGATCTGTTGTGCAAACTGGATCTACTATTATGATCCAGAGACCAAGACACAGAGTGCCCAATGGCAACATTCTGGTTCCCCTAGACCCAAGAAGGCCAGGCAAAGCAAGTCCACCTAGAAACTCGTGTTTGCAATGGTATCACCTACATCCACTGGGTTCCCTCTGGCCAGACAGTTAACAAAGAGTACTTTGTGGAGATTTTGAGGGAGTTCAGGAAGAAATGTCACAAAAGGCCAGAGCTCTTCCACTCAGGTCAGTGACACCTGTATCAGGACAATCCACCAGTCCACAGTTCCATCCTGGTAACCAACTACTTGACAGAGATAGTCATCAAAATTATCCCACCTCTCCCTACCGTCTAGGCCTTGCTCCCTGTGACATTTGTTTGTTCCCCAAGCTGAAAGAGAACCTCAGAGGCAGTCATTTTGAAGACATTGAGAAGATGAAGGAGGCTGTGACAAGGATCCTGGACACCTTACTTAAGAGGACTTCCATGGGGCTTTCACAAAGTGGTTGGAGTGCTACAACAAGTGTATTGAAATCAGAGGACCCTACTTTGAAGGAGAATAGAGTTTTGTACTTCTTTGAAATTAATAAAGGTCTCTCCTGAAAAATGTTTAAAAACTTCTGAAATGCACCTTGTATATGTGATATGTGTCAGTATTTATGTGTGCGTGCCCACCATTTTCTTTCCACATTAAATTCTGATATAATTTGGTTGGGGTACGTATATTTGTGCGACTAATAGCGAAACCAAAATAATCGGAGAAAATACAAAAACTCTGCCAAATAGGCTTGAGTACCACGAGTAGGCGAAAACAAAAATAATTTCCGTTAAAGGTATTAAGTAGACCTGTTTATCACCCCACCATTATTCAGTGCCTCATTAACCTTATTTTTATTTCTTACCTATTTCATTTCTCATGTGCTGTACGTACAACTGTCGGGTCCCGTCAACTTCTCTTGGATCTCATTAACTGCGATTTAAAGGTTTAGTTGTTGGTAAAGGCACACAGGGATTTTTTAGTCACTAGTTATCACAATTATTAAACATCATTTGATCTTCAAAACAGTTACCACCACTTTCACCAGCTTGATTATGAATAATCTATGAGCGTTTCGACTTACACATTTAACAAAAACGAGTGTTCTTTCTACCTTAGTCTCTTTTTGTTTTAACAATTTATCTTGTCATTCTTTTACAAATTTACATCGAACTTCGGCTGGTCAGAGCAGAATGCTCTCTATCAGAAGTAATGGTTGAACTAATGTTATTGAAAACTTTATTTTACTCTTCATTTTATTGATCCTGAAATGTTGAAAGGCAAAGTTAACCTCGGTGCGATCAGAGTACAACAAGCCGGAAAAACTACAACAGGGTATTTCATCTTAGTCGATTCAAGGAAAGGCATACTTTCATCGATTCAACGGATTTCGAAAATGGACGAATGGTATTTTAAAGCATTATTCTTTACCCAATGTATATCATATACGACGACGTAAACAACATAAACGCCTGTTGGCGCTTAGCTGTTCAACTTACTACTGATATCCTATGCCTCTGCTCGATCGGTGTTGACGTGGCTTAAATAAAATACTGCCTTCTCGTGACAAATAAAAAATATGGCCATTCGACGAAATTCCAGCGAGATATGGTTTAAAATCATGAAATATCAGTCACTCTGCAAACAGCAAATAGTAAAACCATTTTCCCTGTATACTAACTATACCAGAATGCGAAATGAATCAACGGATGAATTAAGATTTTCTTTCTGAATCTGGTGTTATATTCTTGTCTATGTCGCAGAAATAACATGCAATCTTAATAAAGAAAAATTATAATTTATACAAAATATTAAAATAACTTACCGGCGAGAATGAATGATCCTACACTGGATATAAAACCGGAGAGGAAAGAATTAAATGGGAATGTGCCAACTACACAAATGTACAAAAACTGCATAACGCCTGTGAGGAAAACATAGACAAGATATGCATCTATAATTTTAAGTTTCTTCGGCGTGTTTGCTATGTATTCATCCCAAAATTTGGTCAAAACATTTAATATTTTTTCCGGCATGTTTCTTTTAAATAGATTTTCTTCTAAAAATGTTCAGCAGCGTTAGAGAACGTCAACGTGGCAATGTATTCTCGTATTTGACCGAGAGTTGACCGAGAATTGGTTGCTGCTTGTGTATCACATGTATGATTTGTTAAAATAGTTGGTTATTAAAATTTGTTAGAAATTTCAGGCATCATTTTTTTGTCAATCGGCTGTTATGATTACTGTTGCCGGCTATCTTTCGATAAAGGTAGGCAGATCATGAAACTAATAGTTCGGCAATTTCCGTAAAAATATTTTATTTCTTTAATTTTTTTTCTCTTAGCTGAATCGCTTATGTTTATGTATTTTTTGTGTATATATTATGTTTGTGTGTGTGTGTATGTATGTATGTGTAAGTACTATAGTTATGTATTTTTTGTGTATATATGTATGTGTTTATGTGTGTGTATGTAAGTATATGTCTGTGCTTGTGTGCATGTATATATATTTGTATATACACAAATACACAGGCAATGTTTCGCCTTGAGTCTCAATTTCCGTAAATTTCCGTAAGAAATTTTGATTGATTTACTTTTGTTTTCATGGCGTGTGTAAGCCGAACTATTCTCGTTTTCTTATCGGAAATTTCATTCAACAGTTTGTAGGTATGTTTTCTCGTGTATGTATTTGTTTGCATATATGTGTAAGTGGCTAAGGTTCGTTCTTACCTGTGTCATTTGGTTCCGTAAAATCCAGGTTAGCATACACTTGTTTGTTTTAAAACTGCTGAAATGAAATTTCCGTTAATAAAACGAGACTAGTTCGGCTTACACACGCCATGAAACCAAAAGTAAATAAATCAAAATTTCTTACGGACATTAACGGAAAATTTATTTCGGAAATTTACGGAAATTGAGACTCAAGGCGAAACATTGCCTCATTGTTAAGGTCCTTCAATTTATGGAGGGCTGCAAACAGATATAAGAGAAACATTTCACTGTCATGTTTTCTTTCTCTTTTCTAGTTTTTTTTTTGTACTTTTATTTTTAGTTTATTGTTTTGCATAATTAAATAAATAAAAATCCCTTCTCCTTTTTTTCTAAGAGAAAAATGTTATGGAACTTGAGATTAAAAAGTTTCCAGGAGCGCAACTCTTTCGTAACGCGATGAACGCCCATAGTATGAAGACAACTCACTTTGATCGTTTATTTTTTAGCAGACGATACTGTGCCTACATTAAAAAAATACAATTCTTGACGCAATCGATAACCATCAACAATAAATACACTAAAATAAAATATAATAGATTTATTTTATTCTAATGTTTTTCTTTTGTTGGTGCAACACACACGATGACAATTAGAGCCTTACTTTCACTTGGAATCGGTGCAGCTTATTTTTCTCATTTGTCCACCAAATTATGCGTACAAAGTTAGAAATATCGCTTTAAGGCAGTTTGAATTTGAATATCTACTGTATGCGTAAAACGTGAAAATTGAAAAGGATCTTCAAGTAACGATTTTTAAAAATTGTCTGATTCGGAGCGTTAAAGTACATATAAATCCAACTATTAACGTACATATAAATCCATTAACTATTTCAGAAAAAAGAGGGACATAGGCCAATATATTCTAAAATACATTTTATCTTCAAAAGACGAAATAGCCACGGTTAAAATGCTTTAGATGATATATTTACTAAATCAAGGCCGACCTCGGAAACGTTATCCTATGCAAGAAAACTGAAAATCGAATCAAGTAATATTTTTTTAAAGATGGCTGATTCGAAACCCTATGAAAGACCATTAACTGTTTTATATTTGAACGTTAATTATATATTTTTTTAATAACAAGGCACAGGCGCTACGTAGTTAGGAGGTTCACTTTGCAACCACGTGGTTTCGGGTTCAGTCCCACTGCTTGTTCATCTTGAACAAGTGTTTTCTCCTATAGCGCCGGCTGACTAATGCTCTGTGAGTGAATCTGGTAAACGGAAATTGTGTGGGAACTCAT
>JAOPUL010000001.1:114535755-114550238 GCA_027564515.1 Octopus rubescens | reverse complement strand
CAGTTTCCAGTCAAACCGTCTAACCCATGCCAGCATGGAAAACAGACGTTAAATGATGATGATGATGATGATATATCATTCGTGCCGGTGACACGTTAAAAAGTACTTGCACTGGTGACATGTTAAAGGCACCCGGTACACTCTCTGGAATGGTTGGTGTTAGGAAGGGCATCCAGCCATAGAAACTGTCAAAACAGACTGGTTTCTGGTGCAGCTCCCCAGCTTGCCAGTCTCCGGTCAAAATGTCTAACCCATACCAGCATGGAAAATGGATGCTAAATGATGATGATAATTATAACTTAACATCCATCTTCCATGCAGGCAATGACCCATTAAAACCTGTATTTACAGTATTCTGCGATCGCATTGTTCACTCCACTCTGTTCTTGAATTCCCTTGTTTCATACATGCTCCTGCAAGAATTATTCTCAGCCCTATCTTTCCATAAACCCTCTGCATCATATCTGGTTGTTATTGTTCTTCTTTCTTCATAGTAGTCCCATATCTCACAAGAGCAATAGATTGGATGATGCTATTAGCAGGCAGACTCTTGCCCAGCTAGGCTTTGAGCACATCTTTAATTGAGGCAAATGCCTTCAATACATCCAGCTCTTATTTTGCATGAGATTTCAGCATTTGTATCTTGGCATATATTTACTGCCTGACTTTAGTAAACATATTCCTTCAACTCCTATTTCATCATATATATGTAGACTTGGTTACAAAGTACATACATACTTCTTAGGGTACATCATAAGTTTTGGTGAAGTAATTTTCACTAAAAGTGCTCAATAAAATATTCATTATTAGGACAAGCAATAATGTTTCAAATTTCGGCACAACGCCTGCAATTTTGAGGGAGAGGGATGTCAATTATATCAACCCCAGTTTCTGAATTGTACTATATTTTATCGACTTTAAAAATTATGAAAGGTAAAGTCGACCATGGCGGAATTTGAACTCAGAACTAAAATGCTGCTAAGTATTTTGTGATGCGCCAATGGTGCTGTCAGCATGCTGCTTTGTAACACATGTAAATAATAACAATAACAACAACGAAGTAGAACAAAAGGTAAATAATTTATTGAAGGTAATTTACAGAGGACTGAAAAAAAAAATGTAGTCGAACAAATTGTTATAAGTACAGTCATACAATTGCACATACATTTATAGCAAACCTAAAAGACAGGCTGAAGAAAACGTATTCACTCCACTCTCACCATTACAATATACCCGAAATGTTGCAGTTTTCAATATTTCATATTTTCCGATATAGGAAATTCGAAATAAGAGAAGAAATTGTCCCAGTTTATTTTTCTCTTGGAATAAATTGTGATATAAAAGTTTTCTTGTAAAGAACTAATTCATTCATTATGAACTCCATTCCAAGCATACATTTAAGTATATGTCAGGGGAGATAATCGTTGGCTCTCTTCTTTATCCTAGATAAGTAGCACCAAGAAGTAAAGACCTCTATACAAGAGAAAAGGAGACATAAATATAGTGTTACAAACACTTAAACCTTTATACTTGGGGGAGACTACTATAGGACAACAAACATACAGTTGTAAAATAGTTTAAGTAAGTTCTCTTTCATCTTGATTATTATATTTGAATTGCTTTTGAACAGTGTATGCATGTCTTACAAACACAGCATACCCAATCAAACATATACAAAAACTGTGTCTAGCAATACTGGAATATATAAGATCTAAATAATAATAATTTTTAAAACTTAAAGATAGATAAATAAATAAGAACTAAGATTTTTTTGGGTTTTTTTTTTTTTTTCGATAAAATCTAAATCTCAAAAAAGAATATCACAAATTAAATGAAACTATGACACAACTTTCTATCTCTTTAATACATTGTTTAAAATAACAATGCCAAAAATATTTGAGAAAATTAGAACCATTTGAAGAGATCTCATCCTGGACACTGAAGTATCTCTTTTCCTAATACTTTAAAATGACACACAGATATTGCAAAATGAATGTTAGCTTGCTAATTCATTGTGCCATTAATATTTAAAGTAATATAGTTCAAGAAATTTAGGGGCTTATAACAAAATACACATAACAATAATTTTCGAAGAGCATAATAGATTGTATCACTTTTATTTTGTTGTTGTTCAGTTCTAATAGTTATAGCATATATAATTAACTTGATGGTTGCAGACAGTATATACTTTCCTGCCATAAATGTTATATAGACAGATAAACCCACACAAGGGGTCAGACCATTGGTGTAAGCAGTGGCAAATTACTCAATAGGCACATTAAGCTCAGGCCCAAGGCCCCAGAGTTTTGTATTAATATTTTTAAAATGATGACAAGACATTGCATAAAAGAAAAAGAAATATTTTGTTTAGATAATAAATTATAGTACAGTAATAATTTATTCTTTAGGGCCAAGCATCCTGCAAATTTAAATGTTACGTTTTTAGCATAGAAGCACCATAGAAAAGTTGTGCCTGAGGCTCCTAGATTGCTTCATCTACCACTGAATAAGTAAGAGAAAGTTGTCATGTTCAGCCTTCAACCTTGTCATTTGTTGATAGAAATATATACACACAATGACAAAGACCTTCATTGTTGGTATATATGGACTGATGTGAATATTTCCATGTTTTTGGGTTTTTTCTTAATTTTTAGGTGTATGTGTATGTAAAGGGTGTATATTTGTAATGAATATAATATATATATTTCTAATGAAAATATAATATATATATATAACAATTCTATGTTTATATAATATATATACATTAATATATATATATATATATATATATAACATAATATATTTATAAGGTATATATTCTATATAATATATATTTATAATGTGTATAAAAGATATATATATATATATATATTACACATCATCAATATATATAGCGTATAATATATATATATATATATTTATGTGTATATATATATATCATAATGTAAATATGACATATATATTTATATATAAACATATTTATGTAAGCGAGTGTATGTATGTACACAAACATATATTCATAATATATATATCATGCATATATGTGTGTATGTATATATATATATATATATATATATATATATAATAGCAGCCAAAATAGATGCTAAAGTGGAATTTAAAGAGCCCAATCTGAGCGAATATCAATGTAGTGTTGTCTCCTGCAAATCTGCAGACCTGCTGCCTACATATGGCAAACTTAAAGCCAATATAGATATTCAAAAATATCCTATGCAAATCCTATGAGTACTGCTTGTGTAACAGGAACCAGGAAAAGTGGAGTTGACCCTCATGCTGAAAAGCTTGACTTTTTTCAGGAAAACATTCAGTTCACTGAATTTTTAAACAGTGTTTCTGCTCTATAGCAGCAATAAATGCATTGGATTCTTTTGAAATTTCCTTCCAAGTCATGCAAATTCTGAGGGCAAATTTTTCTTTTGTGTTTTCCCTCATTTAATCCCTCACAAGCTAGTGTGTACAACTTTGTGTAACAATATCTACACACATAGAAAAGTGTGTAGTTTACTGAAACAACACTTGTACATTATTAGATATCAATAAGCAGAAATCAGCTCATCAATACTTGATAATTTTGCTTTTACAATAATAAAAAAAATTATTTTTGGGGGGTATCAAAAGAGGCCTATGTCTTGTTTCAACTTTGACTGCTTCCAAGGGGGCAATGTATAATACTCTGCTTTTGTCATTTTCAGGCTCTCCTGAAAATTAAAAAGAATACAGCAATAATTAGACATTAATAAAATTTTTAAAATCTTTTAACAAAATTACAATAAAAAAAGCAATGAAGTTGAATATTCATATTCTAGTTGAAGTAAATCTGAACAAACCTTATATTTTATCAGTGACACTTGTAAAGTAACAAATTTAAATTTAATTACAGAAAAAAAATCCCTAAAATAAAAAAAACAACACACACACACACACACACGATAAAATGTGGTTAAGAAGTTTACTTTGGCAAAGTTTATTCCCATTGTGTGACACTATCAATTGTTTGGTTAGCCCATAGCTCTTGTAGAAGACAATGTCTGGTGACTGAAGAGGTTGATGGAAATTACAAGAAGGCCATGGTGTATGTTTGTGTCTTCTTTGTCTTGACATTTGCACCCATTGAATTGTTCCTTGTTTGAAGAACTGGGAGGTGAGGGTTATGAGGCATAGAAGATCCACCCCTCTAACAAGTTGATGATGACACACATACAAATAAGAGATCATACATATATTGCAAACCGCTTCTTTAACTCAAAAGCATTAATGCTTACTAAACCTATACTATAAATTTGTTTCTCAACTTATTGACTTTTATAAACTGTAGAGTGTAATAAAGTGTAATAAAGAAGAAAATCAGAAATAGAGTCATGAATAATTATATATATTATGAAATAGATAAATCTACATGTAGTTTCTCCTTAACTTACATCACAACACTAGAACATTAATGAAGAAAATAAGCTGTTTCTTATTTACCCTTATTCTTTGAGGGATGAGACTAAATACTGAAGAAATGATTTCACCATAATTTTCACCTTTAGTTTTTAAACCAGCCATAACCATCCCAAATATTCTATGTGTCTTATGCTAAAACTGACCACATGCAACCTCCCACACCTACCCTACAATGTCATTCTAAAAATATAAAATCACATCATCGAAATCTTGAAGCTACAAAATAATGCATGATTAATTCAAAATAATGTGAATAAATAAGTATTACATTTGACAAAGAAATCTGAATACTAAAGGGTTAAATATGGTAAAAAGTGTCTCACTTCAGCACATAATTTTGGGAAGCTTGTAATTATTTTAAATGAACCCTCACCCTCACAAGATGGCCCTGTAAGTAGTATCCCTGCAGATAAAGCTACTATATATACTACTCATTCCACAATGCAACACACACATGCACAACTCCTTCCAAACGTTCTACCAATCACATACAGCTACCAAGTACAGTAACTCCTCCAACCACCCCAATCTAGTGGAATTTTTTCCATCACCCTCAATCTATGCTCTGGAGTTAGTACCTATTTTTGCAAATCCCTCTCTTTTAGAAGAGTTCTTCTACGTCTCTCCTTTTTGATATTTATAAAGTCAGAGCTATTGGAAATGTCTTTCTTGTGTCACACACTACAGTGATTTCTCTTTGACATGAATTTCAACAAAAGCAATGATCTTCCTTTTTCTCCTTTTCCAACTATAGAGAAGGGTTACTCTCCACTCCTCTTATAACTGGTATTTTATTTTATCAACCCAACTGGATTTAAAGTTTGAACATAAAAACTGTGATGTAAAATAATCTCAGTATTAGGGGTGCAAAAACACCTGGGGTGCCTTCTTCACCTTAATTAACAGGCATAACAAACCAGAGGAAATATTGTACCATTTCACACTTAAACTCATGGTCAATTATCACTCCTTTACCTTACCTCTTGCTATGCTTTATATATCAGAATATAGATAAATACATATATTTAGTATAATACACAATACAGCTACCCTCTGTGTTATGGAACTCTTATAACACAAAATTTATTTCCCATTGACTTCAATTTAATATGAAAATCAATGGTAAATATGTTCACATTAAAGAATTTCATATCATGGTAACATTTCTGTAACATAGGGAGATGCCTGTACTGGATTCATGGCAGTCTAGTCCCACGGGTGACTTTAACATAATCCATCCACTCTACTGCAAGCATTTAAACTAGGACTCTAGTTTATGTATAACTTGAAATCTTTCTTTTTTTTTCTTTTCCCCAAGAATTAAGGAGGAGCAGGTAGCTTCAAAAGGATTAAGCCATACAAAAGAAAATATTTTTTAAACCATAAGAAAGACATATTTTAACAACCAGGTGATGTATATGTTTCCTCATGGTGTAAATAGCACTGTTGACAATAATTGACTTACCTCAAAGTCTTCATCACATAAATATGACTCAAGTTTTAGGGGATCTACTTCTATTGGCAATGGTCTTTCTAATAATTCTTCCAAAGGATATTGCATCAAGCTTAATCGTGTCAGTTCTTCTCTCACATCTAAGAGGCTATTTTCTGCTTTTCCTTCCTAATAAGTAAGTAGAATTTTTTAAAAAAAGCTAGTAAAGGTGTTCTGTAATATACAGGAAAATAAAACTATGTTTATATACATTATAGATAGAAACATAAATGTCGTTTATATATTACTAACCTTGAGAGAAAGTTCTTGAACTATTTCATCAACATTCCAGAATGGGAACAGATTTGTAAATTTCAATGGTTCTAGTCCAGCAAAAACTAGATAGGCTTTGATGGGTGCTGTAGTTTCTTTTGCTACAATAATAAAGTAAATATTACTTCTTAACATATAACATGATTTTAGATGGTTAATATTTTTGTGAATTCCAAGCTCTATATAGTCAATGGTCAACTTCAATTTCCTTGTAATGTTAAACAGATAAGTGATAAATTTCTCTCTATTTAGTGTAATCTGTCATATAACCTGAGACAGGAAATATCAAAATATGATGCCATATGTATTCCACTGCAACAGAATTGCAGTGTAATAGTTCCAACTAGGAATCAAAATAAGGTTACAGTATCAATTCAATAGAAGTTTGCTTCCATTCTATGACAAATCACAAAGACTAGTTAGAGCAAGAAATAGTGACTATTCCAATTGCAACAATTTTATTATAAAGTAGATGTTAAACAGAATTATGTTCCTTCTCTACTCTGTAGCAGGGCTTGATTGCATGGACTTGTGGTCCAGCACTATCCGAAACGATTATCACATCTGTCACTAACCAGATCAGACTGGAAGTGAAGGCAATCTGTATTCCTTGAGGAAACCAAACACTTGGAACATCATCATCATCCTTCTCCTTTAACATCCATTTTCCATGCTGGCATGGGTTGGATTGTTTGACCGGAGCTGGCAAGCCGCCCTTCCTAATGCCAACCATTTTACAGTGTGTGCTGGATGCTTTAATGTGCCACCGGCACCGGACTCTCAGCGCAGGTGCTTTTTACGCGGCCACTTCTTGCAACAGGGCTCTCGACGTGACCACTTCTTGCTATCAACATCCGTACAAATGAAGACATATCACACTCGCATTTGGTCATTAAGACAAACAAAATGTTCTCAGACACTAGATTACAAATAAATCCTGATAACAAAGATCCTAGTATCACAGATATAAAAAAAAAACTGAGCATACCAATGATGCACAAAGATTTTTTTGTGCAGAACTTGGTATCTCTGCAAGACAAGCATTAGTTTCTTGAACTAGTCAACTAGTAGGAAGGAAGAACTGAAGGGGAAAAAACTGACCAGTACTTGTAGTTGAATGTCACTTCCTTGATTGTTGACAAAGAAACTGCTTAGACCTAATCATTCTGACAAAACAAAAATTATTTGCATACAGAGAGTACTTTAACAGTTATGTCAGAAATTAATTTAAAGACTACAACTTAATCTGTCACCCAGTTAAACACCATCATCAAACTCTTGGGTGCCTTTAACAGAGTTCACTCTGTATCAAGCACTAAGACCAGGTCTTTGGCTTGAGGATAGCCCATGAGTTGTAGCTTATTCCTCCTTTTTCCCCACTAGTCTCTGAGGTCCTGCAACAAAAACTAAAAAGTAGATATGACTATAATGAAAGGTACAAACTGTTGGATTTTATCCACAAAAATGATTGACTTAAAATTAGTAAGTTGCACAAACATATTTCACTTGATAAAATCGCAAGTTGTATGATTACGTGTTTTTTTTTTGCTATATATTACTCAAGTCAAAAAAAGAAAAAATAACATATGAAAAAGGAAAGAGAGTAAATGTGAATTCTGAAGGAGAAATGGAAGTATGTAGAAATTATAAATGATGACTGAGATAAAAAGAACCAAATAAAAGCAATAAGGAATAAAGATAACCAATTATAAAAGTGATGTTTCATTAATTTCCAAATCACTTTAAATAGATTAATTGCCAAGCATGTGCATAAATGGTTGAATTGACTGGTTAGTTGGTTGAGATGGCAACACAGACAGACTTTATTCTGGTCTGAAAGTGGGATAAGCAATAGATAAAGAATCACAAATTCAATTACAAGTGAAATGAGAAGTGTTAAGTTTAAGAGAAGAGAATATGGTAAATATAACAAAGATAGTTTGAAAAGTCCTGCTGTAAATTTTACTTAGCAACAGCATTTAAAGGCAGGAACTCGTGGAAGAGGGAGATCCAGGAAGATATGGGACGAAGTACGACCTAAGAACAGTGAACCTTTCAGATGAGGTGACAAAGGACCGCGATACTTGGCGCCTTGCTGTACTCAAGAAGACCCACCATCCATAGCAGAAGTATTAGGGCCACATCCCCTGGTGAAGAGGATTGGTCTGCAAGAGTCCTGTGCTGGTGCCACATAAAAAGCACTCATGCCGGTGCCACATTAGGAAGCACTCTTGACGGTGCCACGTAAAAAGCACTTGTGCCAGCGGCACATTAAAGCACCCAGCACACAGTGTAAAGTGGTTGGAGTTAAGAAGGGCATCCAGCCATAGAAACCAAGCCAAATCAGACTGGAACCTGGTGCAGCTCTACGGCTTGCCAACTCCGGTCAAAACGTCCAACCCATGCCAGCATGGGAAATGGACGTTAAAGGAGGATGATGATGATATTGCTTACTGTTACTAACTTCATCATCATTATTGTTCAGCATCCATCTTCCATGCTGACATGGATTGGACGACTCAACAGGATCCAACAAGCTAGAGGACTGCATCAAGATCCAATATCTGCTTTGGCATGGTTTCTTCGGCTGGTTGCCTTTCCTAAAGTCAACCATTCTACAGAGTATACTGAGTTGATTTTTCATGACACCTGTACTAGTGAAGTTACTTAAGTAACCCACAAGTCAAGACCCCTCAACTGAGTGGTGGTGGCTTTATGCCAGGTGATGAGAGAGGGACAGGAACAAATGTCTTGCTGTAAGGAGATATATGGATACTCCAGTTGGAAAAAGAGAAAAGATGGTAGTGATGAGAGGTCAAGGCATATACCCTTAAGGTACAAGAGAAGAGGAACAGGGGATTAGACAGGTTGAGTGGGTAGGTAAGTTCATGACAGTGTGAAAGGGTAGTGGCTGATAGATTAAAATGGAAATATAGGTGAATAGGTGGAGGTGTGATCAAGGAAATAGAAGTGGACCAGGCAGGTAACAGGTGGCAGCACAGATGATGATGTGAAGTGTGTGGGGGATGGGGGTGCAAGAGGAATGAGGTTAAAGTACTCAGGGGTGGAAATAGTGAATGATGGACAAAGGTAGTGGGGGCTGTCATTGGAAGATATGAGAGAGCATACAAGGGAAAGAGGCATTCAGTGGAAAATAGGGTGGTAAGGAATGATATTGAGAATGAGGGTGACAAAAAGAAGTGATTCTAGGGAGAGTGATGAGTGGTAGCATAAAAGGGGTAATGAAATATGCGCAATTCAGCTTTCATATAATTACAGCAGCTAAGTGCTATAGGAAGAGTAATGGAGGGGTGAGTGTTAAGCATATGAATTGTTGGAAAAAGACTTGTCAGGGGCATAGACATATGTACAATATGCTTTTAGGGCCTCAAATTTACCGAAATGGACAGGTCTTCTCAAGCACAGCATATTACCAGTCATCTCAGTTCTTTATCAATTCCTCTATGTGGGTGGCTCAACATCCTGAGGTCATTCTTCACAACTTCATCCACAAGTTCTATCCACATTTAGTAATCAGGGCAGTCGCTAAGCACCTGCAACCCCTGTGATTGCAGAGGGCCTCCGCAGTTGAGGGGCCCCATGTTAAGAGCTAAGTACATAGATGAGCCATCTGTATACTTTGGTTAAGATTTTAACTGAAAATTTCAACCCAGCCGAAGAAAAAACTTCAGACAGAATAAAGTAAAATATAGTTATAAATAAAAGGTGCATAGATTATGAATTTTGATCGAAGAGATGGGGCCTCGAAACAAAAAGTTGCAAGGGGCCTCTAAAAGTCATGCAATGACCCTGTTAGTAATCAGCACTTCTTTATGCAGCTGTCCTCATCCATATGCATCACATGATCACACCACACTACATCTGATGCTCAATCTTTCTCTCAACACATTTGCATTTGGTTGTTGCACATGCACACTGAATTGCACATCCAGTGGAGCATGCTCACTTCACTTCTTTGCAGTCTTTATATTTCCTCTGCATTCATAGTCCTAGTTTTACTTCCATGTAGCATTGTTACATCGTTACACTTTGCCTTTCAATCTGAGAGAGAGCGAGAGGCCGAGAGTAACTAACAGAGGTAATGGGTCTCAGAACTTTCTCCTACCAGTTCTTACTCTAGTAGCTATACTTTCAGAGCATCATCTTCCACTGCTAATAAGGTCACCTAGATAATAGAAACTATCTATTACCACCTTTAAGGATCAAAATTAATTAGGAAGAAAGTTAGCCTAGATAAGATGCAGTTTGGTTTTGTGCCAGGGCTTAAAGGACTAATGAGGAATAAAAGCCATGTATGTGATTTTATACGAGCAGAAGAGAATATTACTAACCTTCACAATAGTCAAGTGCTGTCTGTAGAATACAGCGCTTTTCTACAACAAAACGAGATTGTGCTGATCCTGTGTGAACATTTTCTATATCTTCATCTCCCTGGGGCCACCAACCTTGCCACACAAATACTTCATAGTTATTGTCCAGCAAAAACAAGGCTGCAATAAAATGAATTTCAAATATATATTTAAACTTATGTATTACATCAGGTACAAAATTTTCAAATGATGCAGAAGCAAAACAATCTAAAAATTCTACATCTTCAAATAAGCAATTAACTTCCTGTTTTGTTTTTACTTAACAACTTTATGCAAGAACATCAGCAAACATACTTTTTCACACAATATTTATTTAAATTAAACTATTGATAACTGAAATGTTGTTGTTTGGCATTATTTAAAAACCAAAAATAAGGAGACAACAAATTAGTAAATAAACAGATAAAAAATATTTTGAAGAAAAACATGAATATTATTAATAAAAGCAAATTACAAGAAAGAAATACAACTAAGCTACTAAAAAAATATTTATTTACTACAGTTACTTAAAATGGATTTATTAAACAGAACCTACCAGGTTGAGTAGCATTATAGAGGTCTGATTGCAAGAATGGATATGGTGTGAATGTTTCTTCAACACGAGATGAATTCTTCACTTCAATTGCTTCAATAACACCAGAGACGCTATTAGATTCAAATAGCCTAATTGACCAATCATAGGAATACAGGTGATCTGAAATCATAAGATGAAAATTATTTTTTATTTTTCTGTAAGATAATATAATGTATTTTAGACTGTGAAATATCTTCTCAAAACTTGAGAATAAATAGAATTAGAAAATTAGGATAATCTTAAAATTATTCTTAAAATAAAAATTTAAAAAAATAAAAGTTTTCTTTTTAGATTATGCACAGCCAATATGTAAATTTCAAATACTCTGAAAAGTATTTTACACAAAAATATGAATTATCATGAAAGGAAAGAATTTCAAAACTTGCCATTTAAAAGAGACATGTATTGCCTCCTGTCATTTCCAGATAAAATTGTCCAAAATACTGAAGTTTCTGAACCCTCATCAAATTGAGTAATGTTCAAGGAAATATCGGCAGGTAATCCAACTTCAAGTGGATTGCTACAAATTAAAAATTATTTTCCATGGTTTAAAAATAGCATTGTTATTAATGAGTTATCTGCTGAAATAAATGGGAGAAAGGTATAGATGTGATTATTGATCTCCCCCTCCCACCCACTGGCATAGTGTATCTAGAACTACATTATCCAATGAGTTCTTTTTATTCAAGACAGTATGGTGCAATTTGTAGGTAATTTAGTTGATATTTTTTTAGCAGATAAGAGGTTCCCTCCTTGACTCAAGGCTAGATCAGATGTCTGATATAGATAGAGATAACAAGGAATGTATGATAAAAGTGAATAGTACTAGTTATGTCAAAGACTAGCAAGTACATTGTTTACTATTAGTTGGAGAATTTTGAGAAGCATCATCCTCATCATTTTAACTTTCCATGCTTACATGGTTCAGATGGGATTCATTGAGGCAGATTTTCTACAGCCATCACCAACCCTCACCTGTTTCCAGACATGAATTTGCAGAAGACTAGAAATAAATGGCACAGCTTGTATGGCAGTGATGTTTGCTTACAGCTATCACATGATGTCAAAGCAAGGAGACACAAACACACAATTTGAAAACATATGGTTGGGAAGTAAACTTCTTAATCACACAACCATGTCTGTGCCTACACAAAGAATAAAAATATTTGGTATGGCAAATAAAACAGATTTTTCTCTAATAATTTTAAAGTTGATTAAACACAAGTTGCTGTTATAGACATAATACCATATAAAATGCCTAGCTTAACTCAGTTATAGACATAATACCATATAAAATGCCTAACTTAACTCAGTTTGTTAAACGGTTAAAGTATAATCATTAGAATTGATAAGCAAGTGTTGGTTCGTTTTGGCAAAATTTAGATAAGAATAAGTGGTGTATAGTGAAGTAGAAACTTTTGTTTCGGTTAGCAACTTCACTGGAAGACAATCTAAAAATGTTAACAGATAACAACAGTTTTAAGTTGTTGTTAACTAATTATTATGATCTTCCATTGCCATGGTCATTTAAAATTATTACATCAAATTATCTAATTGGAGAGTATGACAGACATGATTTACTGATAACCTGTCTTCTCAAGAATACATTAGAAAGGAGTGAAGATAGGAATTTAATACTGTGTACATAGTGAAATCAATAGGTGAACAAAATTGCAGTGGGATCTTTGGCATGCTGGCAGAGAAATCAGAGTTCACATGCTATAGATGTGCAAGTGTAATTAGTAATAAAAAAAAACTATGAAATGAAGTCCATAAACAGTCTAGACCGTTCATTAGATCTAGATGATACTTTCTATAACCTAGGTAATCTAATTAGTGTTGGGGATTGCTGAAAAAAAAGAAAAAAAACCCAAAAACTTTAGTAGCTAGAATAAAGAAGAGGTATGAAGATTCAAGGAGTTTGTGTCTCTGATCACCAAAAAGGGATTAACTTTCTATGAAGAAAGACATACTGTATGAAGCAGGTTTAAATATTATGATGCAGCATGGGAAGCAGATATGAGCAGTGAACCCTAAAGATGTATGGAAGCAGGAAAGAAATGAAACAGGTATGATCTATTGTATAAAAGCAGAACATAGTTGAGTTGAGAGCGGCTGAGTATTAAAGGAATCATTTGTCTGTAATGGTATTGGCATGTAAAAAGGACAATAAGTGCTGAGTAAAAACAAATTGTTGTGTGCAGTTGGTAGAAGATACTTATAGAAAAGAAAGTGATGAAATCAGATCTAAACATTTCTGAGCTCACAAATAAAGCAACAAAAGACCAAGAGAAGTGACAATATACAACAATACAGCAGAAACACCTTAACTATGCCACATAGAAAATTGGACACTGATGATGGTGGCCATCAAAATGATGGTCGCATGGTGTGATAAACTAAATGAAAATTTTTTTAGTTAAATTGTGACATAAAGAAACCAAGAAGAAAACTGAAATGAGTTGTTAATATAAATATAGTTTTTCGGTCTATTAGCCCCATTTTTAGATATAGATTTTTAAAAAAATATTTACATCTATCTACACTACATATCAACTGGCTGAGCTTAGATCATCATCAGATTATCTAAGACTAAACTGGTTGAAATATAGTGCAGAAGTTCTATGTACATGTAGCGAGTCAATAATAACAAGATGACACAGTCGTATTGCGGCTGTGTCAACCAATCAGAGCCAGGTGCGCATTAATGTGAAAAGACAGTTCCACTGCCAGTTAAGCTGCGTCTGGTCTTCAGTTAGCTTGGAACTGCGGCACTGTTAACATCACTTTACACTAACTCGCCATCAGTCTGGATCTGGAGATTTAACCAACGACAACGATATCTGCTAAGTCTTCTCCACCAACTCAGCACGCTTGCAACTCTCAATATCCTCTTGCTCAAATAACAGGTCAGCTCTCATTTACCACCGAAATAAATATGTCTATAAACACACCTTCTGATATTGTATTTATGTATACACACTCACACTCATCTACAATCATCATCATCATCATCATTTAACGTCTGTTTTCCATGCTGGCATGGGTTAGACCAATAACGAAATAAAACTTATTTCTAAATACACATTCAGAGTCCTGAATATGTACATAGAACATCGTTACACTTAATTTAGAAATAAATTCAAATTCAGATTTGAATAAGACACCTGATGATGTTCAGCAATCAAACTGATCAAAACAAAGCATAGATGTCATCATCATCATCATCATCATCTTCCTTTAACGTCCGTTTTCCATGCTGGCATGGGTTGGACGGTTTGACCAGAGC
>JAOPUL010000001.1:114497159-114509213 GCA_027564515.1 Octopus rubescens | reverse complement strand
ATATTCTTTTTGAATTTGGATTGCACCTGGTATGCGTTAGCATCTAATTTACATTTTATATATATATATATATATACACATGCACACATATATATATATATACATACACACACATACTAGAACACCCACAAAAGAATATATATATCATTAATTTATGCTGCACTGCTTAGATTCTGTCTCTCAACTCCTTATCTTTATCTGTAGTGGTGTCATTTTGGCGAACACACCAACAGTAGTCAACTGACCTAGATTCATTACAGACAGAGAAAAAGGAAAACAAACACAAGCGGAAGAAAAACATTCAGTGAAGTGCTTCATGTTCTTTGAAACTAATTCACTATCATTAGGGAGAAATGGTAATTAATGAAGCAAATTTATGATGACCTTGATGAATAGAATATTTTTTTTCATATTTAAAAATGTAACCTTTTTAAAATGTTTGGGAATTACATGTATACCACAAGATTCCAACTCCCTGAACTTCCTAAAGGCAAACATGTTTTAATGTCAAACTATTTAAAGTATATCCTCTATCCTATGTTTTTGACCAATTTAATGATTAGCATTTAAATTGCTGAAACATAACTTACATTCCAGATCATTTCAGTGCAGAAAATTCCTGCAAACATTCAACCTTATGCCTTTAATATATCACTGTTTATATCCTGTTTAACCTCCCCCATTAGCGTATATTGGCTTCGTCTACAATACATTTTGGTTAGGCCTACAATCTCTCCTTACATAATGTTATGCTGTGCCATCTTATATGTGCAGTTTAATGATTTCAGATTTAAGTTAAATCTTCCTGTGAACATCTATTAGTTAATCCCAACACTTTTCCATCAGGTGTTTCTACAGTATATTCATTTCTGCAGTCAATGTTTCCAATGTCCAAACAGCAACTTTTACAATTTACTTATTTTCAGTCTTCATTTCAACTTAATTTCTAAAGGATTCTCCTATTCACCACTTACCTCTACACCTGTTGTAGGTAACCCTTGATTTGCTACCTATGATTCATTGCAATATATATTATGTCTCTAATAGTCTGATTTTTGTATGCAGACAAAAATCTTCAAATAAGATGTTCTAAATCTGAAGAAAACTATCCATGCATGATGAGGCTAAAGACATGATTAGGATCAGCCCTCCCCTTTTACAGAGAGGTTCAAGATTGAATGTCAGTGAGAACATTTTATATATGCCAACAACTTGAATAGCATCATGAAAAAAGAAAGGCACTCAAAAAATATGGAGGTTAATGAGGATAGTATTAAGTACCGATTATAAATCAGTGGTAACTGAGAAATAACTTTATTTACATTGCAGAAAAGGAAAAAGGAACTCAACAATGTGTAGTTGATGTAAATAAGAAGTAGAATGGTTTGCAGAATTGACAGGAAACCAGAACTTCAAATGTACTAGAGTAACTTACAGTAAAAGATGCTATAAATTAAAGACCAAGGACTTCTCAAATGTAAATAAGGTCACTACGTTATTGATATAATTAGTGCTAGAGATGGACTTAGAGATAACATTAGTGGTTATAATGTCAAGGGTGGAAAGAAGTCAGAAGGAGTGCTTCCTCTGTTAACAAATTTATTATGGCAAAAATACAAAATATAAATAGATAAAATTTTGAAAAATTCTATTACCAGATGAAATAATTTCTGTAGGTTTAGGAATTTTCCACTCAGTCTTAGTTGGTGAGGTGGGTGAAGTTAGACCACCAGATTCATCTGTTTCTAGAAAAGGAAAAAAATTGCATGATAATCTTGAAATAAAATATCAAGTTCAGGATATCATTAATTAAAACCTACAATAAATATCTTATTCTTACAAAAAAAGTCAACATATTTTTCCCCCCACCACATAAATGTTATTGAACTGAAAAGATCTCAATAACATAAATAAGAAAAGATGCAATTTTAAATTAATTGAAATAGAGATGTAGAAAGTTCAATCTCAGTGGAAAATTTGATTTAATCAATTATCAACTAACGGTGACACATTAAAAACATTCGTTCTGGTGGCACGTTAAAAACACTCGTACCGGTGACACGTTAAAAACACCCATGCCGGTGACATGTTAAAAACACTCGGTACACTCTTTGGAGTGGTTGGTGTTAGGAAGGGCATCCAGCCATAGGAACCATGCCAAAACGGATTGGAGTCTGGTGCAGCTCCCCGGCTTGCTAGTCTCCAGTCAAACTGTCTAACCCATGCCAGCATGGAAAACGGACGCTAAATGATGATGATAAGTTAATGAGCTACTGAAATTCTAAATCATTTTCCCTTCCATTCAAAAGGTAAGTTTTGGAAAATTGGGAGTTGAGTGAGGATTAAATAAATATAATTTGTTTTAGTTGTAAGGCCCTGGTTAAAAAACTTCCAGAACCCTTCATGTCCAGGGAACAGCATAACTGTGTGAAGGAAGTTGTCACTATTCAGCCCCAGATCAGCTCTGATCAAGCAGACCTATGGCCAAAGACATTCCAGCCAGGAACATCTCATCTTTTTTTTTTTTTGTTTTTCAGATGTTTCCTTACTCTTTGAAGACAGTAGGGAATGAAATGAGGAAACATGCTGCTGTTATTTCCAGTAGGTCAAGCAATGGCAAAGAGGTTCCTACATTGGCTAATGACTAGATGGAGATAGTGCAACTTATTATGAATTTCAATTGGTACAGATATGTGAACAGTATTTAATATGAGTCATATTTGTGTTTTGGAAAGTAATTGATTTGTGAGAGGGCTGAGAGGCCTTAAGTATTTTCTGCTTCTAAAGAAGTCAAGTTTTTTGCATGCAGTTCTATATTTGAGGTGACCACAACAAATCATCAGAGGTGTTAGATTTAGTATATGTAGCAGGCTTAAAGGTTTTAACCATATTTTGTTAATAAATATGGTGTTGATATTGTTTCCTTGATATGTGTAGTGATTGCTATTGAAAGAGATTAAGATATCACCAGTTGTTTTTGAGGTTTCTGTTCATGAAAAGATAACAAACTGCAGATAGAAAGGTGGAAAGAAGAGTGGTACCATATTCAGAGGAATGTGTGTAAGAAGTGATACTAATGAAGAGAAGGAAAAGTAAGGAAGGTGTCACTGAATCTTGATTCCATTAAAGTTAATACAATATAGATTGGAATGAGATTTTGTCACATATGCTGTGATGAAGCAATCTGGCAGTAAACTTCTGATCCAAGAGATGAACAATAATTGTTGTGGTTACACCAAAATACAACTTGTACTTTCAGAATTTTCTAATATCAGCTTATAAAACTCAATTCTGCCTTAACTTTCCTCTATTCCCAAGCAGATCTTTGTTGTTAAAACTCTTTCTTTAAATCCTAGTGATTAGAAATAGTGAAAAATTATATAATATCATTTATCCCTATTTTTTTACAATTGTTATCAAAAGAAATAACTTACCTGTGAATGATCTCTGCTTGATTTGAGACAAAACAGTCTTTTCCCTAACGACACAACCTGAACAACATAGAAAGAATTAATGTTAATTTGATATAAAATGTGTAAATCTAAAAAAAAATAAAACATTTTACAAGAAATGTTCCAACAATAGACAGGCTTGTAAAATAAAAAATTTAGCATTATTATAAATAATGCATAGAGCACATTATATACAGGACATTCAGTCAAGAGGTTTGAAGCCCATATCTAATCTATTAAAAGAAAGAATGTGTGTGTCTGTCTGTCTGTTACCTTCTAGCACCAAAACAGCTAAACCGATTTTTTTCAAACTTCACACACTCATGTTTATGGGCAGATTTTATGTACAAAATGGTTTCAAAGTTCAACCGTGCAATAGGGGAAAACCACATAAAACAGGTATTTTTACCACTTTTTCCCCTCTTACTCCTGCAATTTTCCACCGATTTTCTTTAAACTTATTAACCGCATTCAAGCTCTTTTGTCATAGCTATTGCAATGTTTAACAAATCACCCGGGCAATACTGGGTGTGCCTGCTAGTCATATGTTATGACAAACTGTCTTGTGTTTTTGACAAAGACACTTAACTTCCAATAGCTGAGTCTACCTTCCTCTACATAAAAGTTGTGCATGATATAATTCTCCTGCAGTGGCTGTAGACATCACACAGATGATTTTGTTGCATTATTGAATTACATTTTGAATTAAAATCTTCCCATGCAATAAGTTATCTGTGCTAGATTAACCAATCAAGGGAAAGATTTATTTTCATATGCTCACCACAAGAGAAACTGAAACTAAGAAACGGTCTTATAGAAGAGTTTAGTTTAAATTCAAGCTCAATTAATGCTGCATATTAAAAAAATGTATAATTCAATAAATGAACATGATTTAAACAGAGGCATTTGAGGTTAATTTTTCTGGAGGCAAATCAGGTTTAAGTTGGAAAACGAAGGGCAACACTTGGAAACTAAAATGCCTCTTTTTGCCCCCCCCCCCTCCACCGTCCCAATTTATAATAAAGCTGTAACTATAAAACTGTTGTCATATAGGGAATGGAAATTAGAAAGTGGACAAGAACTGCAGAGGCATTGAGTAAAAAAATTAAACATGATTATCATAGCTTACAAAAATAAAGCTGTTAAAACATTGAACAATTTAAGTCTAAAAGTTTTAACAGCAATTTTTCAAAAAGTTTTGAAATTAAAGTGATGAATTTTGTTATAAAAATATTCTAAGAATAACATAATAGTTATTATCAGAAGAGAAAAAAAAGAAGCCTTTCACATATTTTTAACTCACCTGATTTACTTAGCTTGCCTGCAACAGTAAATAACTGGGCATCACTCTCTTCAACTCTATTCTTCCATGTTGCCTGTGAAGATTTTAACTGAGACATTCTTTCAGAAAGATTAATAGGGCGAACTGGCGTACTAAAAGGACTAGGGGACCTTTCTTTAAACATTTCTCTATCCGGGCTAGAACTGGAACTATCACTTTGTTTGTAGACTCGCTTCTTCCAATCGTTTTCACCACTCTTCTTAAGAGCTTCCAACCTGAGTGTTGCAACAATAACAAAGGAATATTAAAATATGTTTACAAATTTCAATGAAAGTTTAGTTGCATTTTTTTTTTATTAAAATATATTACTATATAATTGGAACTATGAAGTTAAATCAAATTTCTACAACATATAGAGAGAAAAAACTAATATATCTGAAGGAAAATAGACTACTTAACAACTAATTACTGGTTGTTATTAGACTCAGATTAGTTGATTAATTTAAATATAGTTAAACCTAATGAATTTTTAAAAAATAAGGTTTTTAAAAAATCCACTAGGTTTATGATCTAATTTTCTGAATATTTAATCTCATGCTTTAAAATTAAAATCAATCTTAATCTAGAAAACATCTCGTAATTTAGAAAACAAAGCTAGTAACAATATTTTAGAATCATTTTAACTGGAGATAAGAAACAAGCATTCAACTAATTAAACATTCTAGATGCCTAAAATAGACCACACACATGATGGAATGTTGCCTTGAAGCATGATAAATGGATAACTATATTTGTTTGCATCTACACAGCTAAAAGAATAAGTAATATACCTATAGTACAGCTTAGTGATAGGCATCAGGAGAAATACATAACAAAAGAAAAATCTTCATCATATATTCATGCAAATGTTTGAATTTGAGGTCTCAAGATAATGTGAGAAAAAAATTAATATAATGCTAAAATGGAACATGTAAAATAAATATTACAATAAAAATATTTACACCATACTTTTAATAATTTATGTAATTCAAAATTACAATTCTTAAGTTGAAAATTTACCATTTGCTTATTTATACTAAAATTGGTATAAGTTGTATGGATTTCTAGCCTTCATCTACCTATCCTTTAACAGATACAAACATTCATCATCCAACCCATGCCAGCATGGAAAAACGGACATTAAAAGATGATGATGATTCATGTTCAACAACTTTAAAACAAACACTTTTCTGAGCATTGTAGAAATATACAATTTATTAGGATGAACTTCAACAGCAACTGATAGTTGACATTGGTCCTGCCTTTTACAATCAATCATGTACCTAAAACCATGTCTTGATATATTCTCTTATATTGATATAATATGGTAATTACATTAATTGTTTAAATTTTTCTCCGTAAGTTAACTGATTAACCATTAGCTGATTAACTATATCTTCACAAATTTTCAACTATTTATCCACTTTGACATTTCTATATAACAATACTATATACTGTTGTTTAATTAGCTCCACTTGGAACGGTAGACAGACAACTGAACGATTAGAAACTAGCTACAAGTCTAGCATCTCAAATATGCCGATATATTATGTCAAGTTGAGTTACCCTTAAATACCAGGTGTAACTTGATATTCATGTTGTCTTTACTATGTGCTATACTATCCACAAATTTAAGACTAGATATTATGTGATGGAAGAGAGAGATTTGGCTGTGTCATTGAACAAGTCAATCAACAATACAGTAATTACTTCTCATTGGGTTGAAGAATGTTTGTTGGGTGCAAAACAGTAATTTATACTTGTTATATTTCAAGATAGTTTCTTGTATTGAAAACTACCCGTGTATGATCATACAATCTCTCATTCATACACTTCATACTTTGTGGTATCGAAAGAGTTACCATTTCAGGTCAATGATATGTAGTGTAGTCAAATTGGAAAATAGAAGCATTCTGACAGCTGTTTTAGTTCTAACTAGAAAATGAGAACTATATATTAAAAGTTTACTAAGATAGTCCATGATAAATACTAATGACATTGATAAAATGTAGTCAAGGCCAACACTACACTATTTGATAGTGCCAGAAAAGAAAAAAGTATGTTAACAAATATATTTTTAAAACCCAAACTTAGTATCCAATGAAGAATTGGTGTAGTTGTTTGAATAATGTTTTAGTAGTAGCAGAATATTGAATCATCACCAGATAAACTATTGATACAATATTATACACTATATATTATATACTTTTATTCCGGCTGTATTCAGTAAACGGTCATAACTAGTTGAAGGGAGCACACATTGTTGGGCTGCCCTCTGACACTGAATACCATGATACCAACTTTGAAAAGTCAGATTCAAATACTGAAATTCTACACAGAATGCTTCCCAATATACAGAACATAGTTTCTACTCCAACACAGTAATTTCTATTAATAAGAATTGTCCAACACAAACAAACTTGAACTAATCAGTAGAAAAAAAAATTTTATAATTTCTTTTTGATAGAATTTCTAACGAGAAGTAAACAATATCTATTATAATCTTATTTGGCCAAGTTATTTGGTTTCTAGGAAGTAAATTCAATCTTTATATTTGAGAGTTTAACAGTTGTTCACCAAAACAAAGAGAAGAAAATGGAATGGATTAATCAGTAGCAAAGTCACACGATAAACACAATTTATAAGACCTTTTTCTTTATTTCCTAACAGAAATCAAATAATATTTATAAAAGTGGTTGATATTAGCATTTTAATAAGTAAAATCTTTATGGTCACAATTTCAAACTTTACTATATAAAACACATTTCTCCACTCGGTCTATCTCCATGTAAAATAAACATTTTTGACAGTACATCTATCCTCGTTTATCACCAATTCCTTCATCACTGATCTGGGGTAACACAATACAGCCAATTGTAAACCATGTTATGCATCTCACAAATTGATCTGTGATAACACAGGTTGGTGATGATATTTTTCTTTTTTTTTTATTATTATTATTTATTTATTAATCATATGTTATTAAATTTTACTCTAAATATTATTCCAGCCATGAAACAATATCATTATGTATGCTTAAAAACTGTTTGGAGGTGTTATTTGGGTAAGTTAAAGAACAACTTGGAGTCTCAGAATGAAACCTATTTTCCTCAGGTGTTCTATTATTCATTTAACATGATGTTTTTTTTTAACCAAACCCCCATGATAAATGAGGATAGATATATATTCAATCATACAACTGGTTTATACTGATTAATATGTTCACAAAGAAATACTCCTTTCTTTCTAAAAGAAGTTGGGGTGAATCTTTTTAAAATAATAACTTCAAACTTTTAATAGAATGTTAAGGACACAATAAGTAGTTTTCCCTTTTAAAATAAGTTGTTTAACCTTTGGTCAGCTCTGATTGAGCAAATCTATAACCAAAGGAATTCCAGTCACAATCATTCTATCGTTTTTCTCATTTTCTTTGTTCAAGAATAATATATCTAAAATCACATCATTTAATGTCTTTCTATTTTTGAGGAAAATTTAGCTGCTCTTTGTAGAAAATTGGGTGACTGCATAGAGGATCCCTCATTACCATACACAACATATTATTGACATAAAAGTTAATAATGTTTATTCAAAATTAGCTACACATAAAGTGCAGTTCAAAAATATAAAGCTCAATAAGTAAAAACCTCAACAAACACAGTTTCAAATCTTACTATAATAAACATTTCTCTACTTTACTTGGTCCACCAGAAAGGTTATTGAACTATAATAGATAGACTTACAATATCTCATGCATTCACTTAATTGAGATTTAAAAGTCATAAAATGTTGAATTTTTTTCTGAAAAAATACATAATTTTACAGTTTTTTTACTATGCCATCAGGCATATTCAGTAAAATTTTATTTCAGAGATAAAATATTTAACACTAGAAATTACATGAGCTATAAGGTCTCTTAAATTTGGCTTAAAACAACTGAGTTCAGGGATTGATAAGATATTAAAAAACCTAAGAAAAAACACTATCTATGCTGTTGAATTAAAATTATTGACCAAAAACATTTTTATATAAAACTGAATTCAGAATGGATCTAAAAATCAGCTCTAAATTCTTGTTTTATTGTGGTTCATCTGAATGCAATGAAAAGGTATCATTTTAAAAATGATATTTGAACAGTTGAAGCAAAATGTCAAAACATCAAAGTTAGTCATTTTCAGTTGTTAAAATATCTATTGAAAATGCTATTAATTAGTAAGGTTAAAAACTAAACAATAGAAAAGCTTCAAGACAAACAGAACATTTGCAAAACATTTCAAAACATTAACACACACACACAAAAAAAAAAATGCACACCAATTATGTAACATAGTTGTTCTTACAACAGGTGTTAAAGTATATAATTTCACATGACACAAAAATCATCAAAAATGTTTTAAATATCACTTAGCACATATAACATTGATAGTAATAATTTGCTCTACAAATGTTAATTTCAAGGTTGCATTCATTATCAACTTTTTAACCTAATAAGATCACCTGAAAAGGATCGGTCATGCAACACTATCACGCACATTAATGTGTGTGTGTGTGTGGGGGGTATTCTAGATAAATAGCAAGATAACAGAATATTCTTTTGTAATCATGAAGAAGGTTTTTCATGTTAATTTATTTCTTTTTAAGATACTTTTTTTTTGGCCCCTTTGATGTTAGTTTAGCTAAATAAATTTGTGAGCAAAGAAACTTAAATTATACTTGTACACATATATAGTAATATACAAATATAACTGATATATACACTAATATACTTGTGCATCACCATCATTAACATATATAAAAATATATATTTAATTTAAGAAAAGACTACATCAAAGATGTTCTAGCTATTCTCTATTGTGGTTCCTGTAAACCATTTTAAAATGTTACTCATATAGAGTCATAAAACATGTTAAGTAAACACTTATTTAACAGTGTAAATATTTTATATAAATTGGCTTGAACTCTTTTGTTTATATATTAAATGTTACCTAAACACTGTTAGCATGACTAATTATCAATTAATGAAACTGACTGCAAAAAGGAAAAAACAATTGGGAGTAATAAAAAAAATACCACTGGACTATAAAATGCATTCAGAACTACGATGAGACTTGCATATTCTTGCAACTGTAACTTCATAAGAGATTTTAAGAAAGTGTCATTGTAAATGGCACTGAAGTTACAGGCCTAACTCCCAAAAGTATGGTATTCTTTGCGGCATGTAATCGAGTTTTAAACAACACACACAGGATTCACATGAGCTTACTTAAGAAAGAACATGTATGGTTGGTCAATTTAACTTTGGATTTCAACTAAACATATATTGAAGAATGTTTCAATAGCTTTTCAGAATTGGTTATTGAAAACAAATATGCAACATCATTTCAAATATGAGAAATGACAATGAATTAACACAATGTTGAAATCAACTAAAAATCATCAAGATGATAGCAATATATTAGATCTCATTTTGATATAAATACTAAGAAATTATTTGAATACTATGTGGTACAATGATCTGCATTATTTGCTCTGAACATTTGATTAGTATCTGAGTTGTTTAAGAATAAAGTTAAGTATAAGAAGTGAACCAAACAAATATAAAAATATATTGGGATAAAACGTCAATCAAAAGAGGGTATCTTAATAAACTGTTTATTTTAATCCTTTAAATTGTAAAACAAAATGTTTCAATAAAAATTTACATGAGCTAATTATATGCCACCTGAACATTTCATATATATACATGTGTGTGTGTGTGTGTGTGTGTATATATATATATATATATATATACATAAACACACACACACACACATTTAAAAATGAGAAGGTACATGGCCTAGTGGTTAGGTTGTTGCACTCACTATCGCAAGATTGTGATTTCAATTCCTAGACCCGTGCATTGTGTTCTTGAGCAAAACACTTCAGTCCACGTTACCCATTTTCAGCTGAGTGGACTGGGGTAACTGTATGATAGACTGCCATCATTTCGTTCAAGGGGAATGTTGGCCTGCTTGTGCAGCCAGCAGGGTGGCATCATTTAAAAGCTACAACAATGCAAGGAAGGGCATTGTGACTAGCAGTGTACAATCACATTCTGGTTGATACAGTGTTATAGAGACATATACATATATAAACACACGCACAAACACATACACACTCAAATGCACATCACCGATTGGTTAAGGATGTTAGAGCTGTTTGGTTATGCTCCTAAGACCATATAGGTTTGATTTCTGGATCAGGAAATGCAAAGTGCCTTTGAGCAAGCCACTTTATCTCATACTACTCCAGCCTACTCAGCTGAAATGAACACCATCAAAGTGCTGATGCACCTCCGTCCGTCTCTCTCTCTCTCTCCAGCTGCCATGTATTGAAGGTTCTGTTGGGTCAAGGACAGGATGACTGAGAGGGCGCCTATGTCTACTCACAATAGATGAGCCCCTAAAACAATTAGCGAAAGCGTGGTGTATACTACCAAGTCATACTTGCTTATAAATGACAGCCATACTATATATATACACACACACACATATATATATATATATATATATATACACGCTGTGTGTGAGCATGTGTGTGTGTGTATATCTCTCTCTATATATATTTATATCCAAAATAGAGGGCCTAACAGCCACAAGCCATAATACTGAATTACCAGGTAGATAAAAATGATTATCAAATTAATGAATAGAGGGCTCACAGAGAGACCCTGTATTACTAGAAATAGGAACCAAATCTCCCAGCTTGTCAATATAATATCAGTATATATATATTTATATGTATTTATATACATATACAGTTTAGTTTAATTGATAGCATTACTATAGTTAGTTATTAATGATATACGTACTAAAGTTAGTCACTTCAAATTTGAAGTGACTGGCTAAGAAATATAAATGCTTAAATCTCTATTCTCCTCATTATTGTTATCCTTACCACCTTGCTATTATATCATTAATAACTAACTATAGTAATGCTATCAATTAAACTAAACTATATTTCACAAAATAGCTATGATGAAAGCCGAAAATGGTAAATTGGACTTGCCCAACATACAATAAATACCAAATGCTAATAATTGTATGAACATTCTAGCATAGGTAAATTTCAAGTACAGTTGAAGCTAGCCAACATCAAAAACCAAATATTGTCAACAAGGAAACCGCCTGGATAAAAAGTTCTTTATCCCCTAATATCTACGTTTTAAATATATATATATAGGCGCGGCGTGGCTGTGTGGTAAGAAGCTTGCTTCCCAACCACATGGTTCTGGGTTCAATCCCA
>JAOPUL010000001.1:114391530-114403666 GCA_027564515.1 Octopus rubescens | reverse complement strand
CACACACACACATACATACACACACAAATATATATATATATATATATGGATGTTAAAAACACCCGGTACGCTCTCTAGAGTGGTTAGTGTTAGGAAGGGCATCCAGCTGTAGAAACCAAGCCAAAACAGACTAGAGTCTGGTGCAACTCCCCAGCTTGCCAATCTCCAGTCAAACCATCTAACCCATGCCAGCATGGAAAACAGACGTGAAATGATGATGATGACATATAAAACAGGCTTTCACACACTTTCTGTTTACCATTTCTATTCACAAGGCTGCTTTACAACCATGTGGTTTCTTGTACAGCATCTAGGGTAAGTGTCATTCACCAGTAAATGAGTGGAATAGGTAGATGAAAACTGTGCAGAAGCCCATCACACACTTGAGGCAAACTTTATATAGATATATAATGTATGTGTGTGCATGTATATATATGTATTATGTGTGTATGTATGTGTCCATATTTGTTGTTTACACATTTGATATAACAACACCACTTAAAACTAGTATGTCAAAAAGGTACCTTGGTCACTAGATAAATTATAGACTGATGAAATAAGTACCAAATTGAAATAAGTACTGGCATCAATCAGTACTTATCTCTCTTAAGGGCAGTGCTCCAGCATGGCTGTAATCTATTGACTGAAACTGATAAAACAAAATAAGAAAGTATCTCAATGATATTGGCTTTTTATTTTTTTTATTGGTGGGGGTAAGGTTTTCTTTTGTACCCTACTAACTATAATCATTAATGAATTGAATTACCTTTGAAGATTCACAGGGAGAATGTGAATGAATTCCATAAGGGAATTTTGTATACAAATTATCTAATTTTATCACAAATCAACTGAGAATGCATTATTAACAAAGCAATGCTTCTCTGAACATTTTAATTTGCTTCATAATCCAATACTGTGTACTCACTAGTTTATCACAGTTCCAGAAGAAAAAAAAACTACCCTCTTGTTCTGTATAGCACATTGCACCAATACATTAATTTGGCGTGACTTTTAATAGAAGTACTACTCCACCAACTACTGAAAGTAATACCTCTCTGCAAAGAAGATTCACTAGATGATTTCAACTATTAGGTTTTGTTTCTCATTGGTATATAATCAATGCTGTAAGTTAAACAGCTAGTGACTATACATGATATGAAAGATGTGTTGATTTCTGATGGCTTCTCATAGATTGAGAATATGGTTTGGATTTAAAAGATTAACAGTTGTTTACAAGGAACAAAAATCAAAAAAGAATTTTCAGAAAACAATGATGAATCTGAATAAATTAACTAATGTACTGTCAACTTTGCTTTTCATCCTTCCAAGTACCAGTAAGATACTGGAGTTAATATAGATTACACCTTTTCCAAATTGGAGACATTATACCTATATTAGAAATCATTATCAGAGGATATATACTAATATACCTTTACATTATGACTATTGGTACTGGTGTTTGTGTTTATAAGTGTGAGTATATACTACATCTTTATTCTTTAACTTAGCTGTTTCTCTGAGAGTCTAAATAACAGAAATAACTTAGAGATGTCACTGAAGATAGCAAATAATTCTTCCCAAGATACAACAATATGTTTTAGCACACAATTTCACATCAAGAATTTTGCAAAACAAATTACAAAAACAAAATATCAAAACACTCCCAATCAGAAATGTTTTAGATCTCTAAGAACAATCATTTTGTAGATAAGCATAAGAGAAGATTGTTCTTCAGTATTAAGTGGATAAACAAGTTACAGAAAGGCTTGATTATCTTTAGAGTAAGAAAATATATCTTTGGCAGCTTTATATCACTTTTGCTATATTTGATTTGTGTAAAGTTATTAAGCTTAATGTTTATTAACTTACTTTTGCTATCAAGGTTATATAAAAAAAAAAGAGACAAGTAAAAATATATTACTATTACATAAGTTTCATAAAAAAAGAGTAGTTTGTTGATGAAACTCCATTAAAAAATAATGATTTCAGATTTAGGCACAAGGCCAGCCATTTTGGGGGAGGAGTTTAGTCGATTACATCAACCTCAGTGTTAAACTGATACTTATTTTATCAACCCCAGAAGGATGAAAGACAAAGTCGACCCCAGCAGAATTTGAACACAGAACGTAGAGACGGACTAAATGCTGCAAAGCATTTTGCCCAGCGTGCTAACAATTCTGCCAGCTCACCACCTTGACCAATAATAATAATAATGGTTTTAGATTTAGGCATAAGGCCAGCCATTTCGGGGGAGGGGTTTAGTTGATTACATCGACCCCAGTGTTAAACTGATACTTATTTTGTCGACCCTAGAAGGATGAAAGGCAAAGTCAACCCTGGTGGAATTTGAACACAGAACATAGAGACAGACTAAAAGCCACTAAGCATTTTGCTTGGCATGCTAACGATTCTGCCTTGCACTCCATTAAAAAATAACAAATATTTCAGTTAGGCATTTTTGTTTTTTTCTCTTTTAACTTGAAACCATATGAATTCTAGTCTTAAGGAATAGAAACAAGCATTTTCATAAGGATGAAATTGTTAGGAAAGTGAAACTCAAAGATTTCAAATTGCATGAACATTAAATATAAAATTGCAAACGAATATTCAACAAAAGTAGTTACTGCTACAGATACCAAGTTGATATCAATTAAAAAAGTACAATTAATTACATCTAATCTCTGTAACTAATGATCTCTTTATGATTAGCTACCAACCATTTGATTTCGAAGTGGGATTAATACAAGACTGAAGTACGAAAAGTACAGTACAATGTGGAATATAGATTATACCAAGTTCAATACTTTAATCCTTCTGTTAACATCCATCTGTTTAAGTTTGCCATGTGTTATTAACTTTTGCAAGTATTAATGTCTAATTTAAAAGGGTTTATAAAATCCTATGTTTATCTTTCTTGAACACAGTTTAAAATTAAATTACTTTTTTTTCTTCTTACAATCACAAAAAATATGTGTGAAGACATTTTATGTTAATATTTTTCAGTTCTCATGTCAGGGATGTGCCAACAGGGTAGGCAACGCAGGCTGTAGCTACCCAGAGTAAAAATATATTAATTATTAGATATGATGAAAAAGTAAATGATTTCTAATTCATTATAAAAGAAAAAGTAATTTAATACATGGAATTCAGTGTACATTCAGTAAATTACCATTATTTTCATGTTAGGTAGAATAACTGTTGTTTTTCAACCATGCACAACCCTATTAGATCTACATGCCATAAGTTTGGCTCTAGAATGAAATAAAAAGAATAAAGAAGCAGAATAATATCTGCTTACAGATCAGTGTAATATTTGAGTGAGGAATGTTATATGTGATACAGTGTACATGTGAGTATGTCCTTGGTGATTGAGCAGATCTTAAGAGATATTTTATTCCATATGAGTGTATAAATAGTAATAATGGTTACTGATTTAGGCCAGCAAAACAAGGCCAGTAGTTTTGAGGAGAAGGATTACTTGATACCATCGAGCCCAGTACTTGAATGGTACTTTATTTTATCAACTCTGAAAGGATGAAAGGCAAAGTTGACCTTGGTGAGATTTGAACACAGAATGTAATGTGCTGGAACAAATACCACAAAGCATTTTTTCTAACACTAACAATTTTTCCAGTTCACCACCTTGTATAAAATAGTAATAATGAGCATATATATATATATATATATATGTATGTGAGAGAGAGAGAGACAGAGAGAGAGAGAGAGAGAGAGAGAGAGTGTGTGTGTGTGTGTGGGTGTGTGTGTGTGTGTAACTATTAAAAAAATCCAAAAATGTGTACCACGGTATGTGTATGTATATAATAGTGCTTGAGTTTATTTAAAGTATATGTAGGTACGACCCACTTAACTATTTTTATCACAATAGATGTATGTATGTCTGCATATGCATATATGTGCGTACGTGTGTGTAAGCAAATATTTTTTGTTGTCAAAATATTTTTACATAATTTAGATTATTCCCAATTTACTTTATTAATGTTGATTGCCTATCCTAAGTCTCTGTTCTTGCTTTTGTTGGTGGTGTCTATTTTAGCTAGTCACCATGCCTATATATCTACCTTGAGGTGGAAATAAACAAGAAGTCAGTTGGTATACACACTAAAGACTGAAGTTTTAGAAATAAGCATAATATCCAAATGCATGCATATTATACACATCCTCTGGAGTACTCAGCCACTTACATGCAAATCCAATGAGTAGGTAGTTGTTTCATTGATCAAATAGGTGAATATTCATAACTGAAACTATGGAGATCGTGTGTATGTGTGTGTGTGTGTGTGTGTGTGTGTGTGTGTGTGTGTGTGTGTGTGTGTGTGTTTTTAGGTGCAGTATGGCTAAATGGTTAGGAAGTTTCTTCACAACCATGAGACCCTGGTTTTGGCCCCTGCATGGCATCTTAGGCAAATGTCCTTTTCTAAAGCACCAGGTCAGCCTATACCTTGTGAGTGAAATTGGGTAGGCAGAAACTGTATAGAAGCCCATAAGATGGATTAGATTTATAATTCAAAGGTAGAGCCTTGTCACACACTGTGTCATGCTAATTCCACCTGAGGATTACATTAAAGGTAGATATGTTTGTGGAATGCTCAGCGACTAACATGTTAACACAATGAACAAGTAATTGAGTTGAGCAAAAAACTAAATTTTCATCGTCAAAACTGACAGAAATACATCCAATGCTTACTGCTTACAATGAGTATTTGATCATGGCTTGTGCCTCTCTAGTGTAACATTTCCTATAAACCAATTACAGAAACACTTGCAAAACTTAACATTACATTTATCGTATATAATATAATCATAAATAGAATATGTTACATGAAAAACAAAAAAAAAAATACAAGAATATACAGAGAAGTAATAGCCAATTATGAGCTGTAACTCTACACCAATATCCATAGACTTGAGTTGGTCAAACATTAATCAATCTACTGTTTCCTACTAACATGCAAGCTACATATCTTACTTCACCCTGAAACATGAATTCCTCCTCCTCTGTCTCTAATCCATCACTACTGTCCAGACTGTACTCTATACTATAACTACTTTCTGAAAAGTGGTGCTGTGTTGATTCCACTCTCTCAACTGGAGATCAGCAGCAAAAACTTCCAGTTACTCTGGTATAAAGTCTCCTATTCCTCTTCCTTCATCTAATGTATTTACATCAGTCTCAACTTATTCCAATATACAGCATTAACTCAACTATCTCTCATCCTGCATATAGAACATTTATAATTATGAAGGCCCTTACTAAATATTTTCCAGCATTGAGACACATTTCTAAATATATTCATCATCAGAGCATATTTGCCTTTCTGAATGTCTTTAAATTTGAACACTATAATTTTATTTTTAAACTTTTAACAGTGCCTTCTTTTTATTTTTTTGCATAACTATGGAAGGCTATGATAGAATTTTTCTAATAGCTGTAGTAGTGGGGTACTTTGAAAGGTTAACAACAGTAAATTCAAATAATTAAGTAGTTTACAGATAGTATAGATCAGTGGTAGATAGTAGGGAGAAATTTATACAGCTCATACTATTAAATGGTTGACAATATGTAGAGCATCAAGTAGTAAAAAACATGCCAAGAAAAAATGAAGACAAACCAACAGAGGAGAAAAGGACTATGAAAGTCACAAGATATGCAACCCATCTAACAGTGCAGTAACACTGAATAAAGAAAAACTGATACAGAGTAAAGGAAACGCTTTATTCCTGCTAGAGACCACAACTCTACTTTGGGTGGCATGATAAAAGTGATGATAGGATGGAGCATCACTTCATTGAAACCAGCTCAAAACAAACAAAATAAATGACATATGAAACACACAAAGTTTAGTGATATTCTTTCTTGATGTATGTATGTGCCAGATCAGGGAATACAATGGCAGGTAGTGAGATGCAGTGAAACACATCCAACCCATACAAGCATGGAAAAAAGAGAAGCAAAATGATGATGATTTTTATATATTAAGTGCAGGTGTGACTAAGTAAGACACAGACTTAGCTATGCGGTTCAGAAATTTGCTTCCCAACCAAATAGCTTCAGATTCAGTCCCATTGTGTGACACCTAGGGAAAGTGTCTGCTGCCAAAGCCTCAGATCAACCAAAGTTTTGTGAATGGGTTTGGTGGACAGAAACTGAAAGAAGCCCATTTTGAGAGAGAGAGAGAGGGGGGGTGAGTGAGTGTGTGTGTGTGTGTGTGTGTGTGTGTGTGTCGTCCGTTCGTGTTTTGACATTGCACAATAAAGATAAATGAATGCCTCCATCATACAACAGTTTCATTCGTTTCCAGTCATCCATGGAAAAATGTTTGGTCATAGGGAATTATTACCTTGCTTGGAAACATCAGTTGGCATCAGGGAGGGCATTCAGCCACAGAAAATTTGTCACAATGAACTCTGACTGAGCTACGCAAGCATGGAAAAGTGGACATTAAAACAATGGTGATGATGATGATGATACATATACTCTAACACACACACACACACACACACACATATATACATGCATACAGATATATACATACAAATGTATATGTACACATATATCTTCCATGCTGGCATGGGTTGAAAAACATATATGCATACATATATAAACACATACATATGAAAACACATATATGCATACATATCATCATCATCCTTTAACATCCATTTTCCTTGCTGGCATGGGTTGGCTGGTTTGACAGGAGCTGGCAAGGTCAGGAGACGCACCAGGTTCCATAGTCTGTTTTGGCTTAGTTTCTACAGCTGGATGCCCTCCCTAACACCAACCACTTTACAAAGTGTACTGGGTGCTTTTTATGTGACACCAGCATCAGTGCCAGTGCCCTTCATGGGGACGCATTACCAAGGTGGTTTTAGGATATCAAGTTGTTATGGTGGGTGGGTTGACTTGAGTACAGCAATGTGCCAGATACCTTGATCCTTCTATCATATATACATACACACGCATGGATATACACTTGCATGTATGGATATCATCATTGTTTAACATTTGTTTTTAATGCTGGATGCGTTGGAAGGTTTGACAGGAACCAGCAAGCCAGAGGACTGTGCCAAGCTACAATGTCTGTTTTGGCACAGTTTCTACAGCTGGATGCTTTCTTAATACCTACTACTTTACTGAGTGTACAAGTACATTTTTTTTTCTTATACCAACACAAGTGAGGTCATCAAGTACTTGCAAGATAAGACCCCCCCCCTCAATTGAGTGGAGTACAGTTTAGAAGGGGGTAAAAGTATGTTAGAGGGGTAGGTATAGATGTCTTGCTGAAGAGGAAATACATGACTTCCCCAGCATATAAATATGTGCATACCCATCCTCCACAGCAGAAATGTTAAGGCCATTCCCCCAGGTGAAGAGGATTGGCCTGCAAGAGTCCTGTGCCAGTGTCATAAAAAGTACCTGTGCTGGTGCCAGTGCCATGTTAAAAGCACCCAGCACACACTGTAAAGTGGTTGGCGTTAGGAAGGGCATCCAGCCGTAAAAACCAAGCCAAATCAGACTGGAACCTGGTACAGCCCTATAGGAAAATGAAAAATGCCTCATAGCCAACCAAGTTGGATCATGAAATATTGTTCAGTATGCAGTAAAACCTGCCTTAACCATTTTGCATTCAGATTATTCTGTCAAATATAATGCTTATTTATTCACATTGTTTTGAGTTAATCATGCATTACCTTGTAGCTTCGATATTTCAATGATGCAATTGCTTATTTTTAGAATAACATTGTAGGGTAGGTTTGAGAGGCCAGATCTGGCTGGTTTGAACATAAAGCGGGTAGAATATTTTGGCCGGATATGGCTGATTTAAATGCTAAAGGGTTACTTCTTTTGGTGGCAAAAATTGGAGATTAGCTAGCTCTTTTGATAAATTTCTCACAATTCAGATATAGAATATAGTTTCACATATTTACATGCCGGTGATGCGTTAAAAACACTCGTGCCGGTGATGCGTTAAAAACACTTGTGCCGGTGACGCGTTAAAAACACTCGTGCCAGTGACACGTTAAAAACACTCGTGCTGGTGACACATTAAAAACACCCGTGCCGGTGACACATTAAAGGCACCCAGTACACTCTCTGGAGTGGTTGGTGTTAGGAAGGGCATCCAGCCGTGGAGACCTAGCCAAAACAGATTGGAATCTGGTGCAGCTCCCCAGCTTGCCAGTTTCCAGTCAAACCGTCTAACTCATGCTAGCATGGAAAATGGACACTAAATGATGATGATAATGTTGATATTGATCAGTTAATCCTGGAATTGTCTTTATGTCTCCATTTTAGATCCCAGGCATAGTGAGATAGTGAAGTTGCGTTTTGTTCATCAATATGTGTGAAAGCATATCTGCATTGAGTATACCTACTGTTAAAAGTTTTCTTAGTAAGCCCATTATAACATTTGGAGTAGGGTATATATTTAGGACATGTTCATGCTGTACATATCTGCTTTTCTGAGACATGTAGCACCAAAAGGGCAGGATGTGTGTTACTGCAGTTACATTGAGATGGCGAGTTTAAAATATTTCTGTCTGTGGAATTTTTATTATTGATCTTAGTTATGGCAGTAAGTAACTAGGTTTTGTATACAGCTGTAACTAACTTAGATGTTATTTTTTATTGAAGTTTATGATAAGAACAATTATGTGGGAAATGTTTGTGTATAAGGTTTATAAAGCTTGTGGTTATTTTGTATGGCACATATAAACCAAGTAGGGATATGTGGTGAACCAAATAATTTTTTTTCTGTTCCCCTTTTTTATAGTGAATTCTTTGTTTATCTTGACAATGAGAATTCAGTTGTTTGGCCAACTAAATTTATACTTGTGAAATTCACCTTTTAAGTGACTGGGAGTAATTTACAGACACCTGTATACTTAATGCACATCTCAGACTAGATTTGCATGCTGCAATGAAACAAGACCTCCTTTCAATTGCATGTGTAATCCAGAGAGAGATAGAGAGAAGAATTGGTCTCATTATTGGGCTAGTACTTTATTGACCTCAAAAGGATACAAAGCCAAGTTGACCTTAACAAGATTTGAACTCAGAATGCAGAGAACTAGAACCAATACCATAAAGCATTCTGTCCACTATTCTAATGACTCTGCCAGTTCACCACCATCTTCTTTTTATAGTGTTACAATGTTAGATATGCCATATTTTTTTTTGGTTTTGGTTTTCCTTAAATTCTTTTCTTGTTAATACATCATTATAATGATCTGCAACATTGTTGAAGGAGTTTTCATCTGTAAATATGTTTGATATTCATCTGCTAATGTTACTAAAGTATTTTTGTTTTTATATAACTATGGAGGGAGGATAGCTTACAGTGTGTGTTAATGTAATGTAATTTTTCATTAGGCTTTCTGTATGGGTGGTATTTGCTAGTTTTTAACTCAAAAGTTATGCCTAGCAAGTCTTATAGCAACTATATGTTAGTCTTGCTGGTAATATACATCTACATAAACACACGCATGAAGGTGCACACACACACATATGCTCATGCACACACACATATATGCTCATGCACAAACACACATATTCATGCACACACACACACACATCCATGCACACACATACACACACACATATATGTTCATACGGGTGCGCACACATACATATGTTCATGTGCGCACACACACACACACACACACACACATATATGTATAGCTTATAACAGGGTCTTAAATAAGGAAGAGAGTATGGAGACTACCTATGGTAAAATAAATATATATCCACAGCTTCATTTCTTGGGTTTCATGTCAGCATCAATGTTGAGTGGTGATGCTATGAAATTTTAAATTCTAATACACACACTCACACATACTCGCGTACACACATACACACACCACACACATGTATGCATACATGTAGATGCATATACACATACATTCATACAAACACACTCACACCTTACACTGACTAATGTTGTACCCTTGTTCAGAAACAGAACATACACACATACACATAAAAATAGTAAAAGCATTGACAACACTATCTCCAACTAGTTTCTGCTCTCTGCCAGTCTTCTGGCCTTCAAACCATTCCAGTGTTAAAGCAGCCAATATTAGCTATCAAATTTAACTACATGTCATGCAATTTCATTGGTTAGACACAAATCAGGTTGTGATGATGTTGCACGGAGTAAAGATGATGTCGCTGGTGGTGGTAGTGATGATGATGGTGGTGGTGGTGGTGGTGGTAGTGATATGATACTGTTAATAATGGCGCCGAAGGTATTAGTGGTAGTGGAATTCTTCACACCCTGGTTGATACTTCTCTCTTTCATGCAAAGTTTAGACAAAAATACTTCAGTTTCCATTCTAGAAATATGGAATTCCTGAAAAAAAAAAAAAAAGTTTATCTATGTCAAAAGGAACATTCTCTTGTATTACTGATTTCTGTTGTTGCTGCTGTTCTTGGGAAAGCATCGATGTCACAACTTTCTCCTTTTTACTTAAAGGCGTTATTGTTCAGGGCTCCATTCATCTCTTGGATTATTGGCATATGCTAATGGAACTCTGACCTACTTTCTGTCAACTCTATTCCCCCAAGGTTCAGTTTTGTCCCCAAAACTCTTTCTCTTATATATTAGTGACTTACTTATCATCATATCCAACAATAGCAATTCCTTTGCAGATAATCCTCTTTCTCGAAATCTTCTGCATCCAAGCATCATAGACAAGCAACTTAGACAGGTTTTGTCAAATCTTCACTGATTCCTTGGACAGAGACCTCCAAATCAATCTCCAATAGGATCATGCCAATTTTGTCCCCTTTGACAGCACAAAGACACAATCACTACACATATCAAGGGAATAGTATGAATACCATAGAGCTAAAACCTTCAAAGTCAGTACAAAAGTCCTCACTATCACTGAAATTCTTTCATAGTTATCTCACATCCACGACATAGAAAAGACTGCATCGCAAAGACTGAGCCTTCCTCAGACCCAGAAAATATTTCACCATCCAGCAATTACTAAACCTTGTTCAAAGTAGAAGTGAAGCTCACAATGGTATATATAAAAGAGAAATGTATTTCCCCGTAGAAGGCCTGGTGAGGATTGTCACTAAAGTCCAAGTCAACTCAATCTCACTTGAGATACCTGACTCTCATTTTTACAACACCTTCGCCCACATTTTCCATGATGTCAACCTTATCAACTTCACCATTCTACACAGATTATGAGTGACACATCTCCTTCAAGGTGTCATTATGGGTGACATTAAGAGGGGGGGTATATAACTGGAACTCTATTGTATCCATGGCAACATAACTGTCAATTTCCTGTAAATTTAGCTACAAGTAGATACTGCTTTATGGTATAGTCTCCTGTACTATGTCTTTAGCCTAGACACCTAAACCATATGTTAGTGCCACTGTGTGGTATAATCCCCTGTACTATGTCTATTCTCAAACAAGTAACTGTTAACATTCCTGTACTATGAAATTCCTACAGTAAATTTGAACTCAAAACCTTTAAGCTGCTGGTCCAATGGCTTATCTACTTGGCCAGTTTATTTCTTACACCCACCCATAAGGACATCTTAAAAGTGATGACCCTTAATTTACTACCAGAAAGAGATATGTCACTCATAACTTGTGTAGGCTGGTGAGGTTAATAAGGTTGATGACCTCATGAAAAATGCAGACAAAGGAAGTGTTTCAAGAAGGAATGGGAAAAGTGTTTAAAGTGGGGGAGAGTCAGTAGAAATAGTGAAAGAGAGAGTCAGTAGAAATAGTGAAAAGAAGAGTCAATAGAAATAGTAAAAAGGAGAGTCAGATATATCAGGTAGGGCTGATTTAGAGTGCACACATAACTTGCCAGTTCTGAGTAACAGAAAGCATTTACAGCTTGTGGAGACCACAGTATTTTAGCGTATTCATATTTGTAATGTTTGGTGAGAGAAGGCTTGCCAATTGTGGGTGTTGGAGATAAGAGGATTCAAGATGGCTTTAATGTACATTATATATCAACATGGTACTGGATACTCATGGTTGTTCCTAAGCATTCAATCAGCTATTTCTATGACATATTATCTGTCAAAACAGAGCTGACTGATATTGAGTAACCACAATATTTCACCATAATTACTGCTACC
>JAOPUL010000001.1:114356630-114367454 GCA_027564515.1 Octopus rubescens | reverse complement strand
TATATATATACACTCATACACATATTACAATATATATATATATATATACATACACTCATTCACATATTACAATATATATATATACACTCATACACATATTACGAGAGAGAGAGAGAAAGAGAGAGAGAGAGAGAGAGAGAGAAGCAGACAAGCAGACAGACAGACAGAATGATAGATAAACAGACACACACACATATACACCAATATACCCAACAAATTTGGAAATTATATATGCCTACAATTTTGTCTCTACACATGTGAATGCACATGATGCATATGCACAAATGCAATACTGAAGATTTCTTTGTAAATACTCAATGCAGAAACCTATCAAGTTGTAAGATTACCTGAGATAGGTAAGTCAGTCAGTCAGAAACTTTACCAGTTTACATTTATCTAGTCTGAGCAAGTAGAGAGATCGCTATTACTAAGACAGCAGGTAGTTTGAATATATAGCCACAGGAAATAAAAATAGTAACCTTCTACTTTACAAGTAACATTAGTAGTTTATAAGAAACGTACGATAAAATACTACTTTACAATCAAGAAAAAGAAATTTGAGAAGAAACATTTACTGCCAACAAACAAGAATTTCATATAAAAGTTCTACTGTATGTAGAAATTGTATCCTAAAAATAGTATTCTAAATAATGATACTTAATGATATATAATTACAAAATAAACAGAAGTGTATATAACAGTATATGTGTGTTTTAAATGGTTATAGCGATTACCTTGATGCAACCGATTTCAAATATTAAATTAATATTCTACTGTTGTGAGAAAATATTACAAGGAATAATATTGAAAAGTTATCTTTTGATTAGCTGTCAAAGAACGAGTTATTTTAGTTAATGTTTACACTAAAATAACCTACAACAAACATTAAAAATTACGATGAGCAAATGTTCCCAAGTAAGAAATACAGGTTAAATTATATTTGTACAAGTAATTTATGATTTGGAAAAGAAGAGAGAAAACAGTAACAATATTTGTGTTGAGATATTCAAAAACGTTACCTGGTTTACTTAATCAGCTGTTACATAGGTAAATGAGTGAAAGGATGAAAATTATTGAATGTTTTGAGTAATGCAAGGAAAAATCCCAAATCCTTAGTTGTTTTTATATACAGTATCACAAACTGACCAAGCGATGAGAAAAGGAAAACAATTAATTTCTTTCTGATTGTGATGGAACAATACAGCAGCTACTTATAATGTATAGTATTAAGCAAGACCTTCCCAAAAGAATAACTTTGGGCACACCCAGTATGTTATCAATAGTATTTATACACTTTTAACATCTGTAATAAGGTAAGAATATCAAACGTACTGGGTGGCTAACAACACACTGACGAACAGATAGCTGGCAATTCTTCCGTGTGAAGTAAAGAAATGAAAAACTATATTGCCAGCTTATATGCAGCTATGATTGTGTGTTATGTGTTTGCTACATTGCAAGTGTTACAGTAATTTGTGTTTTACATATGTATAAATAGATAGAGAAGTTTTGAACTTTTATTTGTTTGTTTGATTTTTTCTACCCAAGATATTAAAGGTGGCTAAGATTAAGTAGTTGACCTCTAACACATGTTTCCATGACATTTCTAACTGACATATAAAAAAATTATATATAAATATCATCTGAGAAAAAAAATTTATAATAAAAATTTTTTTCATTTTTAATATAGACTACAAAATAAAATCTATATAAATTGAGAATACATCCAAAATGATTTGCTAAATAATTCAATTGAATTTAAAATTAAGAAACTATAATTTGTAAAAAAAAAATCATTTCTTGTAAAAGTTTTATTTATTTAAACTTAAAACTAAAAAAAAGTTGTAAACTATTCTGTTCACTTACAATAGCTGATGATAGAAAATATAAATGTAGGAGCAAGTTAAGAATAATTCTTTTTCTTATTAATGATTTATTAAAATAGAAATGTATATCATTATTCTAACAACTAAACAGAAAATCATTTGGCCTGGTAAGATCATTAATTACCATCTTTATAAGTAGAAATAGGATATAAATTACAAAACTAAAATAGAATTATCTTTATCAGTAAAAGCCCTTTAATTTATTTTCCAAAGAGCAATTAATTTTTTTTTCTTGGTTAATTTATCAATTTAAATTGAATACTAACTAGATTACATGAAGTGATTTAATCAATTGCAAAAATAAGTTGAGCAACTGACACACATTCAATATTGATCATGTTTCAATAAAGCTGCAAATTCAGGCTGATTTGTTTTTGTTTTTTTCTTAAATGATTTACTCAAAAGAGAAAGAGAGGAGTTCATCCTCAGACTGGAGACATGGCCTGAATGATTACAACAGTGTTGCCTTTGATAAAGGCAAGAACCAGGTGATAGTGTTAAGCAGAGAGCAGCAGATTACGTCTACCACCTAAGAATAAGAACAGTTCCTTGGTAGCTTCCACACAGTTTCCATCTACCAAAATTTCACTTACAATACTTTGGTCATTTCAAAGCTATAGTAGAAGACATTTGACCAAGTTGAGCAGTGGGATCAAACCTAAAATCCCATAGCTGTAAAGTAAACTTTGATATAAGTAGAGGAAATGTAGGGCTTCTGATGATAAATATCAACAATACAGCTGAAGAAAAAAAATACCCCAGGGGAACTTTCTTGCATACAGCTACAGTAGAGTATCACATATATAATGCAATGAATTGAATAACTTCAAACAACTGAGATTATCAAAGCAATAAGTATAAAAACCTTCCACCACAAGTGTTAAATTCTAAAACCAACCAGCAAGAAGATAACTCCAATAGGATCAAACAAAATTTATAATGTATGTGTGAATCCAAACTCTGATTAATGTAAGTAACTGGATGAGATGATAAAAACAGGTTTAGAAAGATACATAAGGTTGGATAGAGTTTTCTCCCTCTTTAGAAGACCCGGTTATTTATAAGCAAACCTATTTTACATTAAGTAGTCTGAAACCCTACTGAATCTTCTAATTATTATATGATCCCAAATTAAATGCATGATAAATCTCTATGATGAGTTGTAAAGATGATGTTAATACATCATCTTGACAGTTGAAAAATATTTCAGTTATTTACATTTATTACAGATGTAAATAAATACAATTAATAAACAAAATTAAGTCTAATCTTTTAATTAGCTTTTGTTTTCAAAATAAACATGACAGCAATTCCAAGCATTGTGAAACAAAACTGGTATAATTGCTCCAGTGGAAAATGTTTCTTTTTAGATATGTTACAATGAGTGATTTTGTAATTGATAATTTCTCTATAATTTCATACTATTAGTATTTCAAATCTGCTACCACTAGTTTATTGCTGTAAACCAAATCTGTATTTTTAGATGAGCAATTCATTCATTGTATTAATCAAAAATAAAAATGCACATCACTACATGTCAACAACAGCAGATTGCTAGGAATATTCCAAAGTTCATACACTAAGAGTAACGATTTCCAGTCAATCTAACAGGGGAACTCTAGATAGTTGGTCAACCTGCTAGAAATAGCCCTCAATTCACATCCTATCATCTTAAAAATGTAAAGATACATTGGATAATGCAATCTTGGATATACCATTTCTGAAAATAAGATAGGATGATTAGATAGGGAACAACTTTGACTATGGATCAACATTTCCTTAGAACTACATTATTAAAATCTAAATTTACCTCAAAATAATTCAGTTTCAGAAAAGAAAGTGACTTCTTTCTTAACTCAATAGAAATAAAGTATTTCAGTACAAATAAATATTTCTTAACTCAATACAAATAAAAAATATCAGAAAACTTTGACTAAAATATATTCTAAATACAATCTTTTACTTGTTTCAAGTCATCAGATTACAGCCATGCTGGGGCACCACCTTGGAGGTTCAAATCAGTATAACATTAAAGAGTTTAGATAAGATTCATTTAGTTTCCTTTCTACTAAATTCAGAAATTATTAATGCGTCTCGGTAGAGGATATTAGAAGCATAAACCCCAGACAATAAAAAAAGCTATAACTGATAATAAAAGTAAGTATTAGTTACCTAGTTATTTGAAAATTAACAATGCAAAGTATATGAATGACCTTAAGTTGGAACAGATAAAATGGTTTATTTAGGACAGTGAGTGAACTGTGGAATTTCATTTGAATTAATCTTCCCTGGTTGTAATAAAGTGGTACATGCACTACAACAAATAATGCTTGAACCAAGAATTCTTGAATACTATTTTAAATTTTGTCAGGAAATTGAAGACAAGTCTGTAATTAAGAATTTTTGAAATAAACTTCTGGGTAAACATCTTCAGCCATTCATTAGATCAATTAAAGCCTTGTGAGTGAAATTTAGTAGACAAAAACTGTGTGGACATCTGTCAGAGATTATTTGTTTTTAAAAAGCACCATCTGGTCCACTGGGACTTTTAATGACGTTCACTATGCTGAAAGTATTCAGACCAGTTTCCAGTGTGAAGATAACTTCCTTTCTCCCACCAATCTCAGAGTTGCTGAGAAAGGTCATAGATACTGTCCTTCCTATTTTGTCTAAGCCCCATAATAAACATATAAACAAAAGAAATAAAACTTTAAAACGTATAATCCTGCAAAATATCTGGTCAATAAGATAAGAAATAATTATTTAACAATTTGTAAAAACTCAACAGAGTAAAAAAAAAAAAAAAGATAAAAATATATTTACTTAGTAACTAGCGGAACACTATCATTGTTAGTCAGAATTCTACATTAAAGAAAGGCTCTACTGGACAGAATCCAACAGCTAACTGCCCATTTTATCTGATATTTTACTCTGTGAGTCACTAAAACTGTATTTTTCTGATCTTTTCAGTTATGTCTGTTCTGTTTCTAATACTGTAACTGAGAGAAATCTGTCCTAAATTTAAAATCTTGTGTGTATATGTGTCATCATTTAACATCCATTTTCTATGCTGGCAAGTCAGAGAGCTACACCAGGCTCCATTTGTCTGTTTCTACAGCTGGATGCCCTCCCTAACGCCAACCACTTTACAGAGTGTACTGGGTGCTTTTTACATAGTACCAGCACTGGTGCTTTTACATGTATTTACACATATACGTGTGTATGTGTGTGTGTGAAATAGCGCTTATGAGGCTTTTCGGATTGAACTTTTAATTAATCTGCTGGCCAATATGTACACCCCTTTTAGGTATTAACCAAGTAAGTTCCAGTCTTATTATCATTGTCATTATTGATTGAATGTTATCTTTCCATATTGATACAGAGGTTACAACACTGAGTTGCTTTGGATAAAACTTCAAAAATTTGTCTATAACCACTAAAACATGTCAATCATCTCTAAGTAATTAATAATTTGAATCTTTTAATATTTGATATATATTTATATATAATTTCGAATGCCATAAGGGATTTTCTTTAATATTTCTTTACGCATGAAAATTCAGTTATCTGTGAAATTAATTAACTCCTTCAAATTATTTCTCTTTTCCTCCAGGAGATGCTAATAACTGGTACTAGGTGTTTGTTTATCTTCAAGTTTCAATTTGTTAAGAAAGTTTAGCCTATGTCATTCAGTACATCACCGTCTACCTGATTTATCTAATTTCATGCCATTGGCCAACATGAGTTATTTCCCTTAACTTTCTTAGGTGAAATGTCATATGATTTTCCCCCCCCGTAACAAAAAAATATATTCTGAGCCAATGAGGAGCAATCTAAATAAAGGTATGTAGTCATTAATACACAATGACTGGATGAAAGGAGACTTGTTACAATATGAACACCTTTTGCATAGGTTTGCTGCATCAGAGCTGGTTACGGCCTAAACAACAACAAAATATATTTATACCTTCAAATTTTGCTTCTTTTGTCTTTGATAGGATAGTTTTCAAATTACTTGAAATTATTCTTCAGATCACAACTTCGCAATACTTCTCCATATATCTAAACTTTACTTACAGAGATTTCTTTTGACTAGGCTTATAATTTGTAGTCAAGTCTTTTATCACTGGACACATGAATTTCTTTATCATTTAAATGGCAGAGTGCTGTCAGAATCATTACAGTGTCAGACAAATGCCTTGCAGTATTTTTCCAGTCTGAGTTCAATTCCGGCCTGGGTTAATTTTGCTTTTCATCCTTCCAGAATCAATAAAACAGAATACCAGTCAAATACTGAGTTGAATGGTATCGACTAACAACCTCCCCTCAAAACTGCTGGCCTTGTGCCCTAATTAGAAACCATTATTTAAATGAAAATATAGCCAATGTAATAGCCTTTTTTTTTATGAACAGAAAAATCATTTCTTTCGGGAAAAACAAAGGCGTGGTTGGATGGTAAGAAGCTTGCTTCCCAACCAAATGGTTCCGGGTTCAGTCCCACTGCATAGCACCTTGGGCAAGTGTCTTCTTGGGCTGACCAAAGTGTCTTCTCGGGCCAACCAAAGCCTTGTGAGTGTATTTGGTAGACGGAAACTGAAAGAAGCCCATCGTATATATGTGTGAGTGTCTTTGTTTGTCCCCCACCACCGTTGACAACTGGTGATGGCTTGTTACGTCCCTATAACTTAGTGATTCGGCAAAAAAGACTGATAGAATAAGTACCAGGCTTTGAAAAATAAGTACTGGGGTTGATTTATTCGACTAAAAATTCTTCAAGGCAGTGCCCCAGACTGAAACAAGTAAAAGAATAATAGAATAGCAGATAATAAACCAGTCTGGTATAAAGTCCAGCACCATATAATAATCAATACCAATATGCTATTGGTTACTTATTTGATTGGAAGTATGATTGATTCCAGTACAATGTAGAACTAAGAAGTAACTTTGTATACCCTAAAGCTTTCATCATACCTTTTTGAAAAATGTACCACTAATACTGATTTTTAAATTGTTTTTGTTCTTTTTTGTTTTGTTTTGTTTGTTTGTTTATCTTAGACCAAATACTAAGTATGTAAACAAAATCAAGTTGAAATAAAAAAAAAACCCAGAGTGGGAGAGAAAAATCATCAAAACCAAAATATATACTCTGTTAATTGGCAGTGAAAGAAAGTAATGAGAATATACATTTTTTTTCCCAAAGGTAAAAACAAAAATTTCTTAAACACAAACAGGAAAACAAAAGTATAATAGTATTAAATAAATTACATTTAAAGTTAGACAGCTGAATTCTGTGAGTATACACAATACAGTAGCCAATTTGCCAATACATCAACTGAACACATGGGTTCTTGTCTCATCGGATACTAACTTTTGTTTTTTTTCACTTGTGTTTATTTATTTCAATACTTAATTTGTGTGTGTCTGTGTGTGTATGTGCAATTATTGTTAATTGCTTAAGAGAAAACAATAAAAATACCATAAGCTGTAGCAAGAATGACATGTTATAAAGTTAAGTCATTACTGATCATACAAGCAAAGCAGATAAACTAAATATTTTATTTATGAGGCAGTGTTTATGTCTCTTGAAAATCGAAGATTTGCAAATGTTGGAAATGTTGGAAAGACACGAAAGCAAACATGTTCTGTTGGATGTGTATTAGTGTGCATGAATGACAAAATACATTAAGCTGATAGGAAAATTGGATATGAGAACAATCAGATGACAAAGGAGCATGAGTTGTAGCAAAGTGTTGTGTTGACAAGGCCCCAACCAATTCATGCAAGCATGGAAAAACACATGGAAAAAATTATCCGACTAATGAGGATAGACATTGGGATGTTTAAATACCTACGTCTGGGTTTCTCCTGACTATTATGTTTATATTAAGTTTCTATATACTCCTCTCTCCATCTTTTCAGTACAGATGAGAATCTGTCACTTGCTTCTTTCTTTATCAACATGTCTCTTTACTATCGCCCTATCTCTCTGATCCACCTGTGCAGAGGGATGGCACCGCATTGGATCTGTCTGTATTCAATCTTACCACTATCCCTTCTTTATTGCTAGCCATCTCTCTCTCTCTCGCCCCTCACCTACTACTCCATTATTAGCATCCAACACTCCCACTCTCACTATCATTGCTATCCATCACTCTCTCACACTGCTATCACCCATTGCTGACATTCATCACCCACTCTCTTTCTTTCTCCCAGTACTCTTCTTCTGTCACTTTTGTCTCCTTCCTATCTCTCTCTCATCTCCCATCACACCACTTACACTGTTTATATCTAGTCTCCTTAACAACAATCATCATGTAGCTGACTATTACTCTCTCTGTCTCTTCCTCACTCTGGTTCTCTTCCATTATTCCTTCCTTATTCATCCTCTTGCCTTAGTCCTCTTCACATTTTCTTTTATATGCCTGGAACAGGACAAACCTCTCAAATTGGTACTGAGAAGAAGACAACTTTCCAGAGCTAGTGAACAAATGAATGAAGACATGTATGGTAGAGAGGACCCTTTAGTCACATGCCAGGGACAAGGCTACCTCTCTTATGCTGGTGCCATGATAAAATACACCTAGTATACTCTGTAAAGTGATTACAGAACAGATGAATACAATATAGCATAGAGATGCGCCTTTAGTCTTGCCAGGGCAAAACAACCATTCTAGTGCTGGTGTCAAGATAAAATGCAATCATTACGCACTCTGTAAAATGCTTGAGGATAGGAAGACAAGCCAATCATAGAATTTATATCGAAAACAGTACATATAAATAAGATGTGGCTCCCAACCCACCTGGGAGGGCAATAATTCAGAATAAGAAGACTTAAATGAGAGTAACTTATCCCTGCTGGCATGGAAAAGTGAATGTAAAATTATGGCAATGCGTATTTGGTTTGTTCTTTTCAGAAGAAAGGAATAAGTAAATTATTTCCAACAAAATTGATGGAAATTAGTATTCTTCAAATGTTGTACATTTAGCTTATAAGAATATGTTCAAGAATATAGGCACAGGCGTGGCTGTGTGGTAAGAAGCTTGCTTCCCAACCACATGGTTCCGGGTTCAGTCTCATTGCGTGGCACCTTGGGCAAGTGTCTTCGGCCAAAGCCTTGTGAGTGGATTTGGTAGACAGAAACTGAAAGAAGCCTTTCTTATATATATATATATGTCTATGTATGTGTGTCCTTGTGTCTGTGTTTGTCCACCACCACCGCTTGACAACCAGTGTTGGTTAGTTTATGTCCCTGTAACTTAGCAGTTCAGCCTAAGAGATCGATAGAATAAGTACCAGGCTTGAAAAATAAGTACTGGGGTCAATTCATTCATCTAAAAATTCCAGGTGGTGCCCCAGCATGGCTGCAGTCTGATGACTGAAACAAGTAAAAGAAAAGGAAAAAAAAAAGTTAAATATTGTGGGAAGAGGTTGAACTCTAAGACAACCTTTCTACAGTGGGGGTCTTATATTTCAATGAGTTAATGGGCTTACCATATATAAGAAAAATCATGTAAGACCCTATGAAATGTCACAGAAAAGAATCACAAGATAGATTCTTCAAGCTGAGCCAACCGATGGGAGACCTAGGGGTAGGCAAACCGCAAGATGTTTGGATAATATCCATAGTCTCAGTTGGTCATGCTTGAGAATCCAGTTGGAAAGTGTAATGATGGTTGCTTCTGACAGGACCCTAAGGAGAAGGCATCAGAAGACTTTACTGCCATGACCTTCCCAGGAATAGTGGGCAGAGAAAATGGAATGGAATAGAACTATGGAATTTGTGAACAGTTTTGAAGCCCTAAACGCAAAGAATGTATTCCTTTTGCTTCAAATTTGTAAGATTTTTTTTCACTTCAAAAACCCAACAAATGTAACTTTGAAAGGCTTAATACTATAATTTTGAGACTCATCAGCTGTAACTGATTTTAAAAAGATTAAGGATTAACATAATAATTTAATAATCAAGGATACATAAAATTAGATTACAAATGTAGAAGTATTTGTGAATTTAGAAAGATGAAATGTATTAATGAAATAAGCTTATAAGCTCAAATCTTTTCATGGCTTTATACTTATTTTTCACAGGCAAGTGAGGTTAAAAAACAAAATAAAGAAAGTCAGAGTCACACCTCATTCATAGGCGTATGGTTAAATAATTCACATCAGAGCAAATTATTCAGCTGTAATTGCTTCCACAACTATGCAAATATTTAAATTTTTAAGCCATGTTATCTTGGAAAATGGTTTAGACAATCAAAATGATCAAGCTATATCTACAATGTTGCAAGCTATTTAGCTATTTGTCAGTTTACCAAAGTACAGTTAAGACATATCACACTGTTTCCTAATGGATTTATTTTATATTCATTTTCCTTTTCTAATCACAGAGGAAAGGAGTAAAGAATATAATTGCCCTAGTTCATCTAAGACTGGCAAGATTCATAAATCTGCAAATTAACACCATCGTTTTTCATCATTACTGTTTTTTAATGGCCACATTTTCATGCTTGCACGAGTTGTAGTATGGAATTTGTTGAAGCAGATTTTCTACAGCCAGATGCCCTTCCTGATGCCAACCCTCACCTGTTTCCAAGTAAGGTAACACCACCTGCATGACAGTGACATTCATGTACAATTATCACATGATGTCAAGATAAGGCAAGGAGAGAGTAACATACACACACACTTATACACATATTATCGATGGGCTTCTTTCAGTTTCCATCAAATCACTAACAAGGCATTGATCAACCTGGGGCTGTAGTAGAAGACACTTGCTCAAGGTACCATGCAGTAGGATTGAACCCAAAACTACATGGTTGCAAAGCGAGCTTCTTAACTACACAACCATACCTGCATCTCATCATCATCATCATCATCATTTAACGTCTGTTTTCCATGCTAGCATGGGTGGGACGGTACCACAGGAGCTGGCCA
>JAOPUL010000001.1:114345657-114356530 GCA_027564515.1 Octopus rubescens | reverse complement strand
CTTCCGGGGTCGATAAAGTGAGTACCAGTTACGAACTGGGGTCGATAACATCGACTACTTCCCTCCCCCAAAATTTCAAGCCTTCGTGCATAGTATAGAAAGGATTAATGTTTATGCCACATTACATTTAGAGAGAAGGAATATTGTTAAAGTATGGCACAGCAGTATAAGGGACGTAACTATGGTTTCTTTTATTTATATTGCCTCCCATATGTAATATCAACAAAAAAAAAGAAAGTAATTTAATTGCTTATTTTTCATTTAAAAATTTGTTCCTTTAAAAAAATCTCAAGATTAGAGTATACGTGATAAAATAAAGTGTTATTCAATAAGTAAAAATGTTACATTTATACTAAATACGAATAGTTTAATTTTTTTGTTTTGTTGTGTGGATATAAATTACTCATCATTCTTGCTACTATTTATCCAAGTTTTTTTGTTTGTTTGTTTGTTTTTTACCTTTCTCTCCCATAATTAAAAAAACACTAAAAGACATAAACTACATCAAATGAACCAGGAACTATACATATACACTTGTTCTTGCTTTCATTCCATCGGTGCTCCTATTCTCCGAAGCTGACGATCAAGTGAGAAATCGTTTGCATCACACAGACACGTAATCGGTTGACTTGCTAGAAATAGCAGCCAAACCTCCCTCAAATCATACTCTATCGCCTTAAAAAAACGTAAGTACACTTTGAGTTAATTAAACCTAGAGATATTATGTCTAAAATACAAAAATACAAATAAATAGATAAATAAAAATCAGTTGATCATAGCTGGAATACTTTTTTGATCATAAGTCTGCTCGATCAGAGCCCGAGGCTTAAACGTCAACAACAACGAAGTTTTGGAGTATTTTTGTCCCACTGTGCTTTACTTTATCTAAGGTGTGCGCGATGTTATTGTTTGTAGGTTTTGGTGTTAGTTCAGGAGTCTAGCATAGTGTGGAGGTAACCCAGGGTTTGTGAGTGAAATTGTGTAGACAAAATAATACGGAAGCCTGTCGAATGAACTGTACCTGTTCTTGGGTGATAAGTTTAATATACTGTCCGATGACGAATCCACTTTGTTGCAAGCATTCGAACCAAGTCTGCGATTGGAGTATAACTCGAGTTTGCTGCATTGCTTCCTACTGCAGCAACCTATGACTTGGCAAGCCAACGATCGACCTGCTAGAAATAGCAACTAAATCTCCCCAAAATCACACCCTACCGTTATGAAAAAGAAAGGAGACGAACTATTGAAGTACTAAATAGATAATTTCTGAATGAAAGATTAGATAGTCACAGCTGAAACCCCTTTAATTGGATGTTTTCTTGATCAGGGCTCAACCTGGGGCTAAACAACAAAATCCATGAGTCATGATTTCTTCCTCCCTTTCCATCACTAATCTCAGAGGTCCTGCAAAAAGGTCATGGGCGCTGTTCTTCTTTTCCTGTCAAAGCCTTAAGAAAAACATCGTTTGTCTGTGTGTTTGAGTTTCGTGTGCGTGTGCGTGTGTGTGTGTGTGTGTGTGTGTGTGTGTGTGTGTGTGTGTGTGTGTGCATGTGTGCATAAGAGCATTTGTATTTATCTTTCCAACTGCACCGGTTATATTACTATGTTTAACTCTTTAAAAAAATGTGATACAGAGTAAAAGAAAAAAGCAAATTAGTTGTTGTTGTTGTTTAACCACAAGTTAAGCCTGACTGAGCTGGACAATGATCAAAGGTATTCCAGCCATGACATCCCCTTCTCTAGTTATATCTAGAACCACATTATCATCAGAGTCCTGGATCTTTTTTTTTTATTATTTCTTCCAAACGTCGGCAAGTAAAACTACAACAAAAGTACAATTTTTTCTTTTCTTTTCTGAAAATTTTCAGATTAAAATTTGAGAAAATACGAGTAGTTAGAAGAAATTTTAAAAAGATCCCGAATTAAGATGATAGGGTGTAATTAGAGGAAGATTTAGGTGCTATTTCTAATAAATCGAGCGACTGTGTAGAAAGCCTCCTCGTTGGCTTGGACAAACTAGTAGTAAATGTATTGCGTGAGTAGCCAGGAAAGTAGAGGTTTGCGTTAAAAGATCGATTATTACCATTATACATTGTTAACTATGTTCATTGATAACAGAATTACTCGATAACAATCGTTGTTAGCATTAGTTCCTCCTTGATCGAATAAATCTATGATCAAAACCATTCCAAAAGGTGGCCAAAACGTCTTTTAGCAGACGTAGTGTTTTAAGGACTTCATTTAAGGGGTTCGTTTTTTTTTTAAGCTGGTGCGTTAATTTGGCTATTATTTTTAGTAGGTCGGGTAACCACATAGATATTCTCCCGTTGGATTGTCAATAAGAACTCGTAGGTATTGGTAGTTTCCAGTGTATCAAAATGTCAGAGCCGAATCTAGACAACAGCGTGGTTGGATCTCAGGAATGCCTTCAATTCCATCAGTCGGGATGTCGTTCACCGTGCAGTAAGGGAGAATGCCCCACAGCTCTATCACTTTGCTTGGAAAGCTTATCGGGAACCCTCCTACCTCTCCTTTGGTGACCACTCCATCCCATCTGCCTCTGGAGTCCAACAGGGTGACCCGCTTAGACCTGCTTTCTGTTTGCACTGGGTATTGACGATGTTACCAAGATGGGAGCTGACCTGGACTTAAATGTCTGGTATCTTGATGATGCCTGTTGGGGGGGGGGGGGACTCCTGATAAGGTCCTCGCAACTGCGAGATCGATGACTAATGAACTTGGTCGTAGGGGCCTTAGCATCAAGTTTCAAATGCGAGCTCTGGCTCCACAATCATCCAGTTTCACACCAGCAGACTGTAAACTTGTTTACAGACTCTTTCCCCCTCTACCATGGTTCCTCCCTCACCAGTGTAGAGCCTCAATTACTGACCAAGCTTTCAAGTCCATCTTTTGATCCAAGATGGCTAACCTTGAGCAATCACTAAAAACCATTGAGGCAACTGAGCCGCACCAAGGAGTTTTTTATACTTAGGAATTACTTGTTGATTCCTATGTTACTGTATTTTCTCAGAGTTGGTCCCTCATCGTCGCTCCAATGCTTTGACGACCTAATCTTCAGGAAACTCAAGGGCCTGGTCAATGTCAGACTCTCTCCAGAGTCCGGCAACTAACCTGCTTTGCCAAACGGTTTGGGGATCTAGGCTTGCATAAGTGCTCATCCCTATCTCTTCCCTGTTTTCTTTCCTCCATCTACACATGCTACCATCTGGTAGGCAACATCCTCTCCTTTCCAACATGGACTAGTTCCAACAGGGAGATGGCTGAAGCTCTGTTACTGTGGAGAGAGCTAGATTTGTCAGTTCCTATTAGAGCTGAGAATAGATGGAAGCAGAAGATATGGGACAATCTGTGCTCAGGTGCCACCTTCAACTCTCTCTTCGATCAATCTGATCAATTTTAGAGGGGTCGCCTACTTTCTGCAAGTGCAAAATTCTTAGAGGACTGGATTGATGTCCTGCTTGTAGCCAACATTGGTGGTCTGCTCAGTTTGGATGAGCTCCATATCTCCATTGCACTCTGAGTGGGAGTCAACGTCTGTAGGAAACTGAGATATCACTGTGGTAGGCCCCTCGACTCCACAGGCCTTTACGGTTTGTCTTGCCGCCTAAATGTTGGTCGTTTCGCTCGTCACACCAAGCTAAACTTGATCATTAAGCAGGCTCAGGTTAATATCCCCTCAGTTCTGGAGCCAGCAGAATTATCCAGAAGTGATGGGAAGACACCAGATGGCCTTACCCTTTGTCCCTGAGTAAGAGGTAGATGCCTCATCTCGGATGCCAGTGCCACAGTCTGTGACTCCTTTGCTTCCTCCTACCTCCTGGATGCTGCGGTAAATAGGAGATTCACTGCTTTTGTAGCTGAACGGAACAAAGCCTTTAAGTATCGGGACCTGTCAGTGAACCATTTCTTCCAGCCTCTGGCGTTTGGAGGTGCTGGGCCACTGACAGCGAAGTTTTTATCGTTGGTGGCTCACCTAACTGAGGTGTCAGGTGATGCCCGTGAAGGTACTTGGCTGTTCTAATGCCTTAGCTTCGCCATCGCCCGTGGTAATGCCCCAAGCGTGCTGGCTTGCTTCAGTAGGTTCCGTTGAACCTTGTGGTGTGAGATCAATTGAGGCATTTGGTGTTGAATTGATGTTGTTACGTTGGGGAGGGAGGGGGATTCTTTCAGTCTTTTTCCTTATTTCTTTGTATAACTCTTAATATTTTCTTACCATTTAATAAAAACTTTGTATATGGTTTTGTATTATATATTGTTTATAATGTCTAATATTAATTTACATTAAAATCCTAGCAGTTAAAATAAAACTCATCCAAATACTTAACTAACTGATTTGATTGTTTGTTGTTTTGTGTGTGTTTTTTGTTGATTTTTTTAACGTATTTCATTCTATTATGTCTGAGTATAGCATGCTTGATATTAAAAATAAAAGAAAACCCTCTCATGTTTGAAGGGGTTTGTTTTGTTTTGTTTTGTTTTGTTTTGTTATGCCAGTGCACTCATAATTAAACACTATTATGAACCTTAACAAAATGAAGCAATTGTACTGTATCCCTAATGTTGTGATACTAAACTGTGACCATTATTAACATAATCAAGGCATTATTATTCTTTTTGGGTGGTACACCTAATACAGTAGTTTGTTTAGCTCTAACTGGCCCTTGGTTGTTCACTCTATTGCAAGCAATACAAGACATTTTGTTCCCTCTCCATTGATGTTTATCTTGCAAATGTTTACACAAGGTATTGCCACATCAATCACACCAATCTTAGAGGACCTGCAAAAAGCATAGATAATACTCCTCCTCCTCCTCTAACTAACTTCTATAAAAAGGGGCTCAGATCTACCCACTATACAACAAATCATAGATTTGGGTCCAATCTTCATTCTACCAACCACTTACTAATATGCAAACCAAACTTCTTAAACATCTCTGATACTCTGTCTTAAAGTATCTCTTATTTATTCTTCCACCTAGTTGCAGCAGAATGTGGACTCTTTTCCAAAACCTGGGACAACAATCTCAAGTCACCTCAAAGTCATTACCTTCACTAACTTCAATGCATACAGCTCAACTTGATTCTTTGCACCACTTCAGTAGATGCCAAATAGTTTCCCATTCTGACCTACCATTTATAAAAGTTAGAATCCTCCCCTACTTGTACCCCTCACCAACACATTGACTCTCCAAGCACATCTATTGCTAAGTTGAACCAACGAGGAAACCTCTAAAATAGTCACAACATGCTAAAAATAGCTGCCAAATTCCCTCAACTCACAACCTAACCCTGTGATTTGATGGAATCCTTAAAAGAATTAAAGACACACAAGTCTGTTCAACCAGAGCTGATCTGGGGCTAAATAATAACAACCAAGTTATCCTACCATCTCCATCTGTCAACATAGAAATATCTTACCACTGCCTAAAGAAGACAACCTATCTCACCATTTCCTTCTACACAAGAACTTGCCACCCAAATTTCTGATACTTTTTACAATGTTATTGTCCTTGACTCACCAAAGCCTATTGCAATATCTGAACAAGCCCAAAACAGACTTTACATGCTTAAAATAGCAGCCAAAATATCCTTCAAATAGTATCCTACTGTCTTAAGAAGGGGAAGAACACACTAGATAATCTTTGTGGTCCTAGATAGTCATAGTTTGAATGCCTTTGGGGCATATACCTACTCAATCAGGGCTGACATAGGGAGGGGGGATAAACAACAACAACCAGCCTCCTTGCTAAGTTGTCTACCCATGCAGATAATACTACTCTTCAATTCTATTTAATCTTCTACATACAAAAGTCATCCTCAAGCAACCAGTCATGTGATGCTACTATAAATAAGAAGCTTGATAGTGTTCCCCTAATTTATCAATTGGTCTAATTTTATTAATGAGTTTGCAACTAATTTCTAAAAAGTAACAAAATGTTATAAGTTCTGTAATGTGTATCTATCTCATCACCAAAGATACACTGTGTTATGACAAAAGTACTAATCCTTAGCAAGTCAGTCCATTTGATTGTAAGAATATAGTATTGGTGATGCAGCTCACTTTTGAAAGCAGTAAGAAATTGGACAACATAATGGTTTTTACATTGAGGTTGGCCACATCAGTACTTCCTGCATAATATGAACTGTTCCTAAATGAGCAAATAATTTTATGCTGTATGTTTTAGAAGCCCTTGGGTACCTTCCAAGTTAACTTGTAAGGATTTTCAAAATTTCATAAGTGAAATTATTTGGGTTAACACTACCCTCATCAATGTTTTGTGGTATTGAGCTACGTCATTTTATGTTCCCAGTTTAAATTTAGCTGAAAATATTTTTTTGTTTTTCCAGGGCTGATAAAATAAGTACCAACAAGGTACTGATATTAATTAAATAAACTTTATGCCTTTCCTATAAATTTGTGGCTAAATGTCAAAGTTAGAAATCAATATCTCATGTTATAAATCTTTATGCTGACTCAGTTTTTTTCAGATTATGTTAGTTTTTATAATGAGAAAAGAAAAGAGTCATTTATTAGGTAGCTGATTTTGTTTGCTGTCTTTCAAAACAATTTAAAGTCAGTTGGCAGATCAAACACTGTTATCAACTATAATCTTTTCCCAACAAAGTTGGCTTTGTTTATTGTGAAAAGGAAGGGAGTTTCATGATAAAACATTATTGAATTCAACCTGCAATACAGTTTTCAACAGTTTGTGGTTTTATTGTGCTCTATTTAGGAAGGATAATAATGTCTATAGCTAATAAAAAACTTTTCAGAGAGAAAATCAACAACATGTCTGAATAAATAAATTAATATTTTTATGGACAGTTTAGTTATTATTGAAAACACGTTTCTAGAGATATGAAGATTTGGGAATGATACAACTTGGCATGAATGAATGTTTAGAGACAGAGATAAAACAAGAGAAGAATACAATTATTAAAATTTAAATGAGGGGGCAAGAAAAGCTATAACAGGTATAGTTGTTGTTGAATGCCCACACTTAGATGTGTTTGAATATACCTATGATACAGAGATAGCCATCAAACTCTTAAGAGTAATCAATAGTTGAGCACTTATGAGTTGTTCCTAAGAGCAATGTGAAGATAAGGTGTCTAGCATATCAGTTGGAAATGGTTCTTGTTAATGGAAAAAACAGAAGTTACAATAATAATTCTTTTATTCTTTTACTAGTTTCAATCTTTGGCCTGTGGCCATGCTGGGGTACCACCTCCAAGGATGATTATATAGCACCAGTATGTTATCTGGTATTTATTTTATCAATATTGTAAATAACAAAAAGCAAGATACTGCTAAGCATTTTTGTTTGACACACCGATTTTGTTCATTCCATGCCAACATACATGTATACTCACACACATTGTCACAGTTTGTTTGTAAACAAAAGAAAGATAATACTCAATATTCATATATTTAAAATGAGCACCTGGTCTCTTCACAAATTTCACACCACAGTTTTCAGCTACCAAATTTAATTCATAAGGCTATCCAGCTATAATAGAAGACACTTGTCCAAGGTGCCATAGAGTGAGAGTGAACCATGTGAGTGCAAAGTGAGTTTCTTAATAACACAACCATATTTCTATTACATAGGAAAACAGAAAAATTAGAGCGAAAGCTGTATTCCTATAAGTAGATATAGACAGGCAAGTAGATCTTTAATGAAAAGAAAAAAGGGTTGATTATATGATTGTGCAATGTTGAGGTTCCTGGAAACAGGATTGGGAAGGACAACAGTAAGACAAGTAGAAATGGAGCTGCTAGTAAGTGATAATATGCAAACAATTTTAGAGGATTCTTATGCTTGACTTGAACAAGAGTTCCTGAACTATTTTGCTTTCACAAAAAAATTACATTTCACAGGTCATTAAACATTCCTACGTTTTAAATTAACACTCTTAATCATTGAAAATAAGATAATTAAGATAATATTCATTAATAAATTCCACTATGACCCTGATATTTGAAATGAGATTAAATAGTAGTTTCAAAATTCGGATTATTTTACTGCAGACATGCATGTTCCTATACTCCAAAAGTGCATGTTCCTATACTCCAAGATGAAAATTCATTTGTATATGAGTGTAGGTCTGATATCAAAGCATTACATAATCAAAATGTTTGCAAAACTACTTAGGATAAGAATGAAATCATAGCAGCTTGAGCTAAAAATGTCATGATGTAGAAGGTAAGAAGATTTACATAAGTCAGAGAAAATACACCAACACAAGACCAGAAAACAAAACTGCACTTTCGTTGTGTTCTAAAACACAAAAAGAACAGAGAGAACCAACTGAACATTATGGAACAAGAGCTAACATACTAAATATGTAAATGAGTAAAACTTTATCATTTAGTGAGTATTCAAACCATGATCAATAATATTTTTAATGGTTTTGATCTAGAAGAAAAGTTTGTACCCATGGTCTTTGCAAACACTCCGAGACTATTAAGATCAATATGTTCTTTGAACAAGTTGACAGTAGTTAGAAATACATGTGCAAGGAGTGAATTCCAGAAGATAATGTTCAGGGGAGGAAAGACTGGGTAAAGAAGTTAATGCAAGACCTGTAAGTTGGACACAATATGGGTGAAGAGAGTAGGAGAGATAAGTAAGTAGGTGTAGCCTAAATAGAGGTGGCACAAGACCAGCCAGCTCTGAGATATAAAAGAGGCAAAGTGCGGAGACAGCACATCTGCAAGCCAGAGTTGGAATGCATTGGTGAGCAACTTCGGAAGATAGCTTTAACTGAATGCAATTTAGGATGATTGTATGTGTAGTCACAGTATTCCACTGTGCAACGCATTTGAGCTTTGGATAGGGTTGGTAACATGATGTATTACTGAAGATAAGGAATTCATTGAGAGAGGATTTGGTTGCTACATTAGCATATCAAGTCAATATGTATGTATCTACTGGCATTTGAGTGAGGAGGAAGAATAATTAACTGTATTCTATATGGAAGCATTTAAATGGCTTTACATATTGTACAGCATGAGGGCTAAGCCTCTTCATAACTATATGATTATATTTTTAATAGCTCTTTATTTTTACTTATTATATAGCAATATTATGCCAATGTTAGAAATAATTTCTGGGGTAAAGTAAAGTAAAGTAACAGTCAAGTACTGGGATTAATTTAGTTGATTAATCTTTTCCCTTACAAAAATAGCAATTGTGTGCCTGTGCCTATATTAGAATTGTCGTTGTTGATAATTGGATGGCAGAAATGGTAGAGCATTGAATAAAATACTTCATATTTCATATATTATCCTATTGTTGTGAGTTCAAATTTCATTATAGTCAACTTTGCCTCTCATCCTTCTGAGATTATAAAACATATTAATGATATATATAATTTATGGATCAATTCAGTCAATCATAGCCCATCTGTATAAATTTATGGCCTTGAATTAATATCTGAATTATTATATACAAAACTGTATATACATGTCACAGAATCAATGAGAGAACGAGTCTGCAACATCATTGAAATTGTTATAAACAGCAGCAAATTCCCCCATCAAAACACACCCTATTATCTTAAGAGGAGGCAGAACATATTATCCAATAGGATAAAAGAAAAGAAAAAACAAGATGGTTAATCAAGATTGACCAAGAGCTAAATAATTCGACAAATAGATGTATGCAAAACAAAATATCCTAAAGCAAACCTAGATTTATTTCACTTGTTAAAGTCCTCTTTTTATTATTATTTGTCCTTTGTCTGTTTGCAAGAACTTAACTGAAAGTTTATGGTTTCATATATACATTAATCCATTTGTTTACATTCACACTCCACTTTTAAGGTTACTGAGCTCTTCAAGTCACTTATTTGACCTCATACTTCATGAACTCAATAACCACAGTTAAGAGTGAATATAGTTATCTATTGTTACTGCTTAAATGGCACTTTAGTAAAACAACATCAATATAAATCACAATAGAAGTAGGCAATAAAGGCAGAGTTAAAAAAGCTTTTCTGTTTGTTACTAGCTATTTGCTATAACAGTATAACTTGCAATAAACACTTATTTTATTGTAAATGTACTAAATAATTTATTAGGATGCAGATATATTACTTCAATCAACATACAGAGTAAAACAGAATATAAATAAGAACTTGTGGTAGAGGTATGTATGATTATATATTGCAAATTACTAACAAAATAGTAATAAGTAAATCTAAAAACAATGAGCATTGAGAATCAAATAGGTTAAATGTTCAAAATGTTCATTATAAATTTAACTAATTCACCCATTCATCATCATCATCATCATCATCCTAATCATTTAGTGTCCATTTTTCATGTTGGCTTGGGTTGGACGGTTTGATTGGAGACTGGCAAGCCGGTGAGCTGCGCCAGACTCCAGCCTGTTTTGGCTTGGTTTCTACAGCTAGATGCCCTTTCTAACACCAACCACTCCAGAGAGTGTACCTGGTGCCTTTAACGTGTCAACAGCACTTGCAATGATTACGAATCCACTAAGCTTGTGGAAGATCATGTTTCACCACCTCATCCCACATCTTCCTCTTCCATGGGTTCCATCCACAGTTAGAGATCGGCACTTCTTCACGCAACTGCCATCCTTCATACACATCACATGGCCATACCAGCGCAGTCTTGCACACTACATCTGATGCCTCATACCCAATCTTTCTCATAAGGCACTCACACTCAGCCATACAAGCACACTAACATTGCACATCCAGCAGAACATACTAGCTTGATTTCTTTCAAGCCTCCACATATCCTCTGCAGTCACAGCCCATGTTTCACTGCCATGTAGCATGGCTGTTCACACACAGGCATCATACAGTCTGTCTTTCA
>JAOPUL010000001.1:114296079-114306215 GCA_027564515.1 Octopus rubescens | reverse complement strand
AGTAATAAAATAGAAGATGAAATTGGATGGTATTTGGTATTATTTATTCTCCATTACAAATGTTTCACTCTCCAACGAAGACTGTAAATGCATACCGATAGGTTAATGCAAGTCATATTAGCTCTTCAGACAGAAATTTTATCTATTATATATATACATATATATATATATTTACGCACAGTACGAAAACATGCTTCCAAAAGTTCAAATGGCTGGGGGTTTTTTTAATTTTATTTGAAAAGGTAAATATTTTAAGAAAATCTTTCTTAATATCTACACACATATATCCTATATATATATATAATATATGTGGTAAGAAGATTGCTTCCCAACCGCATGGCTCCGAGTTCAGTCCCACTGCGTTGCACCTTGGGCAAGTGTCTTCTACTATATAGCTTCAGGCCGACCAAAGCCTTGCGAGAGGATTTGGTAGACGGAAACTGAAAGAAGCCTGTCGCGTGTGTGTGTGTCACTACCGCTTGACAACCGTAACCTAGCAGTTCAACAATGGAGACCGATAGAATAAGTACTAGGCTTTATAAAAAAAATAAGAACTGGGGGGTCGAGTTGTTCGACTAACAAGGCTTGCTTCTCAACCACATGGTTCCAGGTTCAATCCCACGGCGTGGCATCTTGGGCAAGTGTCTTCTACTATAGCCTCGGGCCGACCAAAGCCTTGCGAGTGGATTTGGTAGACAGAAACTGAAAGAAGCCCGTCGTATATATATATGTATATATCTACGTGTATGTGTCCTTGTGTTTGTGTTTGTCCCCTACCACCGCTTGACAACCGGTGTTGGTTATTTTACGTCCCTGTAACTTAGTGGTTCGGCAAAAGAGATTGATAGAATATGTACCAGGCTTTAAAAAATAAGTACTGGAGTCGATTCATTCGACTAAAAATTCAAGGCGGTGCCCCAGCATGGCCACAGTCTGATGACTGAAACAAGTAAAAGATGAAAGATATAATAAAACCGATGGTTGTTGTGATATTGAATTCTTGGTGATTTTTGCCGGTTTCAGAATATTTCGGAGTAAAAATTCAGAGGACGAATGTTTCTATTGACAGCTACACTACTTACATCAAACAAGATATGTTGTGGCTTTTCCATGGTCAGAGTTTAATGAGATACGAATAATTGCCCCTACCTACTATCGCTGGAAATCCGACCTGTTGATTCAACCATCAGCTGTTTGCGCCCTTGTGTAAAAAAAAAATAACGATGGCTAACGAACCAACTAGGGAACCCGGCTACAAATAACAGCCAAATTTCCCTCAAATCACATCTTTCTCTTTTAAATAAAGATACATTAGTTAATGTAGTCCTATATCTCTCTTGGAATACCTCTGATCACAGGACAGAGGAAAGGAAAGAAAAATAGTGTTACTGAGATTTAAAACACACAAAAAACAACAACAACAAAAACTGAGTGTTAGTATGGGAATTAAAACTAACAGAAAAAAAATAAGTCAGGGTCAAATCTAATTTTGCTTGGAGCAACTATAGGAGACGTTCAGACAAACAGGAAAAAGGAGTTAGTGTGTGTGCGCGCGCGTGCTTGAGAAAAAGAAGGGGAGACAGAGAGAGTTCCTAGTATGTGTGTGTGTGTGTAATTGACTTATAAAATAAATATATATGAGCAATAAAGTAATAATAAATAGATAAATAAATACTTTAATAAGGTGAATAGATTAAGTGTACTCGTTAACAGTTACGATCGAGCGAATTTTCACTTATCTTATCCAGAGTCGAAATCTACTTATATTGATATTTAATCATGCAATGAATCAAGCTGAATTTTAAAACTTAGGAGAAAATGTGTTCGTGAAATAATTATTGCCTTTTTCCAAGTAAGGTTTAAACGTTTAGCATGGAATATTTACAAAATAACAGGAAGAAAAATAAGACCTTGACTAATTCGATAAAAACAATATTAATTAATACTACGAGAAATATAATTAATTACTCACTTGAGATACGAATTATACAAGCCATTTTTGAGGAGCACCGAGAAAAGGTAATACGAACGGCTTGATAAAACTTCATACATCTAATCATGTACACCTGAGAATGTTTTACAGGTGGGTAATGGAAAATATAAAATAAGTAATAATAATAATAAAAAAATAAGTGTAAATATTTACGAAACCGAAACCTAGGGAAGGAAAAATAACTTGTAATCAACTAACTGATAGTGTTGATTAAAATTAAAGAAACAATTAAAATTAAAACGTAAATAACTGAGAAAATATCTACGCAAGTAAAAGAGTGATCTTTAACGGGTTTTCTTCTCGTGTATCGTTTATTAATCAAGTTCGATGAGGTTTATAAGTGGATGACATTTCTTTAAATAACCCGTGGAAAGGAGATAAATATTGACAGCTTACATAGTCACAGAGACATGTTTCTGGCTATATGACTTTCCTGGATATTATTAGTTAAGATGAGTCAAGTAAAATTAAATAAACTTGCCAATGCAGAGATATTTTACAATCATTTTAAAATTTGTTATTCATTCATTAAAAAAACTTGTTACTTGATTTTTGAAATTACAATGCTCCCGCTATTGTTTGTTTACTTCACTTATAAAATAATATACAATGAACAGAAAAGTATAAATATAACCATTTCCCATTCTTATTTACTCCTATGATTTCATTTGAAAAGAAAATTTTAACTATTTTAGTATTAACTATATTGCTCCGTACAACTAATAAAATTCTATGATAAATTTTAAAAATAACTGTTTCTTGCATTTTCTTTTGAGCAGCCCCGTGTATCAGATATAGATGTTGAATTCATCTTAGATATTTTGGTTTAGTTAATCTTTTGAAACATTTCCTCAGGCATTGAAGTAGACAGACAAAACACCTTACCTAATGATACACCCAATTTTACCATATTTGTTAACCTAGTTTTTATTTATATTCACGCCAGTAAATTTGAAAATTTCCCCACATTCATGATACATTAGTAAAAGCCATCAGCAACTGACAGTATGCAAACCAGCTGATCAAACATCCTTCCAAAGAATTATTATAGTAAAATGTAATAAATTTAAAAAGGCAGCAACTGGTAGGGCCATTAAGAATATCAAAATGAATGCTTTGCATTTATTCCAAATCTTTTCACTTTGAGTTCAATTCCCTCCTGAGACCAACTTTGCCTTTTATTCTTTCGAGGTCAATAAAGTACCGGTCAAGTACTGGAGTTGATTTACATGTTTTATCAATATCAGCTTTATGGAGTGATTGGTGTTAGGAAGGGCATCCAGCCATAGAAACGAAGCCAAAACGGACTGGAGTCTGGTGCAGCTTGCCAGTCTCCAGTCAAACCGTCTAACCCATGCCGGCATGGAAAACGAACGCTAAATGATGATGATGATGATGATGATGATGATAAAGTCTAATGAAGATTTTAGAGCTGGTTATTATTAACAGAACATTTTTTAAAAGAAAACAGACTGCATCATACACCTATTTCCTATGAACAACTCCCAACATAATTTTACACTTTGCTTCATTCTTTTCATCACTTATTCTTGGTTTCTCTCTTTAAATCTCATAACTATTTTTTTTCTTCTCTTCTTTTTTTAAATATTGTTGCTTTTTTAGCGACCGGCTTGAACTCAAAGAAAACTCGTATGTATGTATGTATGTAATTTTGGGGGAGGGGAGTAGTCGATTTTATCGACCCCAGTTCGTAACTGGTACTCACTTTATCGACCCCGAAAGGATGAAAAGCAAAGTCGACCCCAGCGGAATTTTGACAGGATTAAAATATGAATAGGACATCGCATTAGCAGATAACCACTGTTTTATAGGATAGTTTGTTTCCGAAAATATAAAATTAGTAATGTAAAATCCAAGAAATTGAATCAACTTAACTGATCGATCCTTTTCATTGATAAACCGTGTTTTCGATATCTGCTTTACGTGTTTATATTCAGTTTGAAATTTTCAACAAGAAACATGATAAAGTTTATCATGTTTAACAACAAACATACTAAAGTTTATGCTATAAACATTATCATGTTTGTTGTTATTGTTTAGACCAAGGTCAACCTTTGATCGAGCAGACATATGATAACAGACGTTCCACTCTTTCACCATCTTTTTTTATATGAGAATAGCGTATATGGAACAATATTATGTAAAAGTATTTTTTGGTTTATATTAGAAAGTAGGCAGCCATGTGAGGGAGGTTTTGCAAACTACAACATAAAGGCTTCTCTTTTGTCTTGGTTCGATATTTTTTAATGGATCTGTGACAATTTCAGTAGTTTAAAGACACACATTAAAACATCGATTATGAGAAAATATAGAAATGATTGCTATTGTGGAGTAGCAACTCTCAATCTGTGATCAGCGAGGTGAACGGAACTAATTCACAATTTTGATAAGGGAAATGGAAAGAAATAAGGCACCAGAAGACTGCCACATATATTTTAAACAATTTAAGTAACAGTTAAAGTGAATAATCATATATCATTTTAAGTGACATGTTTACTTACAATACATAACATATACACAATGACAACAATTTATACAACGGCATTTACATTTTTGCGAAACTAAAATTAGTTTCCAATACTTTGAATAAATCAATCCTACAAATATAAAACTAAATCAATCTTTTATCGAAGTGTTTTTCTTTTCTATTTTGTAATGTTTTCTCTCGATTCATTTGCGAGATCTATAAAAAGAGTACGCGAAAGAAAATTTATTTTGAAAAAGTGAATTTATAATAATTTTAAAGAAGTCTAATTCGTTTAAAGATGTTTCTTTTACCGCATTATAAGTATAAAACTACTTGTAATATGTATTTTTCTACCATATAACATGGTCAGAGACAATGTGTTGAAATTGAAGCAATTCCATCATGATAAAGCATTAATGCCATTCCCGACGCACAACAATAACTGTAAAATAAATTTTAACAGTTTTTACTAGGCTGAGCTGATAGCTTCATATGCCTTACTATTAAGGAGTGATGTTAGACCTAGAAGTCTTGTATGCATTAATTTGAACTCATTTTATTAATTAATGCATTGTTTCCTTCCAGGTAAACTGACATCTGACCCTTCAAAAGTGGTGTAATCAAGTATCTACAGAAAAAGGGTTTATACCACAACGACATTCATGCAGACATGGCTACTACATTAAGGGATGGCGCTCCAACTTTATCAACAGTGCAAAAGTGGGCAGTTGAATTTAGGAGGGCAACGAAAAGTATTGAAAATGACCCAACATCTGGACGTCATGCAGCTACCACCACCGAGGAAAACATTGATCGTGTTCACCATATGGTGATTGATGACAGGTGATTGACTATAAATCAAATAGCCAATACTTTTACCACATACCGTGAGAGATAGTTGCGCATACACTACACAATGAAGTTGGCATGACGAAGGATTCTGCTTGGTGGGTGCCACGTCTTGTGACACCTGATCGAAGGCGCACCAGTTTGATCACATCCCAGGAAAATCTGATATTGTTTGAGTCAGCTCTCGCTGGTTTCCTTGAAATATTCCTAACCAAGGATGAGTGTTTGGTTCATAACTTTGGGTCAGATACAATGAGACAATCCACGCAGTGGAAACATTTTTCTTCCACTGTTCCAAAGAAGGCCAAGCTCGTTTCAACTACATGGAAGGTGATGGCCTCAGTTTTTAGAGAAGTAAAAAGCCTTGTGCTTATTGACTATCTTCAAGAGGGGAACACCATCGATGGAGAGTACTTTACTAACTTGTTGAGCCAGTTACAAGGCTATCAAGACCAAACGCCAGGAAAACTGGTGAAAGGAATCTTGTTTGATTAGGACAATGCTCCAGTACACATGTCCTTGATTTCAATGACAGCTGTGCTTTTGAACTAGTTGAGCAGTCTCCCTATTCACCTGATTTGGCCCCATCTGATTATCATCTATTCCCCAACATGAAACAGCACATGGTTGGGAACCTGTATCACAGTCACAATGAAGTCATATCTGCTGTTGATGACATTTTTAACCCATAGAATGAAAGCTTCTTCACCATTGGGATCGAAGAACTGCAACACCGATGGAAGAATTGTGTGGTCTGCAAGGAGGACTATGGTGAAAAATAATCCTCATTTTGGTCACATTCCATGAGAGTATCTTGATCAGCCTCTGAACCTTTCAGCTGACCCTCGTATGTTTTTAAATGGTAAAACTATATCTTCCAAGATGTATTTCTATTAAATTATCTCCTCGGATAAATTTTTTATGTTTAACAAAATGCTTTTTATATTTTATTGGGATATAAAACGTTAAATTAATCCTTTTTTCAGATGTAAAAATCAATGGTGAGCTTTGTAATTTTAATCCCTGTGAAGGAATTTATTGAAAGTAATGATTATTTGATCTTATTGTTAGTAATTGGAAAAGAAATTGAGTAAACATCTACATAAACATTAACAATACAGTTTGATATTTTTTTAATGTGCTGTTTTATCTATATTTGATGATCTTATTACTAATAATTTTACTTTACATTTAAGAAGGGTTCGTTAAATTAAAATGTAAACTGTTGTAGAACCCAACTCAGTCTTTTACTCTATAAGTTTTTTTTTTTTCGGAATATGGGAATGTTCCTGAAGGAAAGAAAACCATTAATTCTAATCGAAAAATCCGGAATGCGTTGTCAACAGAACATGCAAGAACTACGATGAATATGATTCTCTCGGTTTTATAGCCTATATTTACTTGCCTATAAAAAATGGCTTTGGTCCCAGTTAAAGTGTGTCGTCATTGAGAGGCTAAACATTTAGAAGAGAGAAATACATATATTTTTAGGCGTGTCATAAACTTAACCATAGGCATATACTCATTTATTATATTTCATACAATGAAAACTTCACTGAAGCATAGAAACTTCTTACAGAAGAAATTCTCGCATCTTGTTATCTCTATTAGTATTTAAAATAGGTGAGAAACAGGCAAATACTTCTGTAACAGATATATGTCAATATCTGATGGGTGAGAAGTGAATAAAAGAAATCACGATAGTCTCAGTTTTTGTTGATAAAAATAACAAGATCTGTTTAAAATTAACACACACATTTAATAATTTACCATGCGGGTAGATAAATCTAGAAATGTTTCTGGAATTGCTCATTTGTCAGGTTATTTTAAAGTCTCAGTTTCAACGACGAATTGAAAAAGAGTTGCTTTTTAGCAACATTATCTGGACACCACACGTAGCAGTAAAATGGTTAACAAATTACTGAAATCTTTAAAACTAACAGTTTACCGTGGAGTAATTGTACATATGTATGTGGTGATTGTGTAAAACCTAGGGTGGTTAAAACGAATAAATTCTATCATAATCGTAAATGTCGTCGTTGCAATTTTCATTGCCTTGCAGTTGCCGTAATAACTATGATGGTTCTGTTAAAAATCATTCTTGATAACGAAGTGAAGGTTATTAATTCTTTTAAAACTGGACCCTCTAACAGACATCTTTCTATAATGACCTGGGAAAGGAAACAAAAAGTACTCACAACATCTTTCAATTGCATACCGAAATGCGATTGGTTAACTCCTCTTAATGCAAGAGTTTGGATTAAAAGATGCACCATCAGATTTTTTGTTCTGTAGAGCATAACACCGGTGAACAACCTGTAGTTGCTCAGACTTGGCTACTTGGCACCACCCCCTTCCCCCAATAAATAAAAGAAACTTTTCAGATCAAAGTAAGCAAGTAACATAAAATTACAATTTCTGAAAGACATATCGAGCTAAGTAGGTTAGTGGCACTAGTGCAAATGAATTATCAATGTATTTTAATGACATGAGTCTACATTTAGAATATGTATATAATTCAGTAAGTAAATACTTTCCAAATACTCAAAGCATCATGTTACAAAATGAAGCATAGATTAATGATCCATTAAATTTGTAAGGAAGACCAGAAAATTTATTTGCAGCAGAATATGAAACATTTATTGACATCACTTCAGATTCCACTTTGTATGGAGCATATTTAAAAGACTCTGAATGTTGTTACACTATAAAAGAAAAAAATATTTGCTGCAATCAGTCAAAGTTATTAAAGTACTTCGCCTCTACCCAATCTACACATTTAAGTGAAGCAAGATTTTTCTGCATACGCAAAAAGGAAAAAAAGGAAAAATCTTGTCATAGATTAAATGCTTAGACAGATATGGAAATCCAGCTGTTTGTCATTAAACCATACTTCAAAGAAATATGCACAAAAATATGACTCTGTCACTCATTTCATTGACTTTGCTTACATTTTCTTTTCCCTTTTATAACGTTATATATTTTTGGAAATAAATATAATTGCGGAAAGCTTATGATGGCTTATTTTTACTATAATCACTTAACATAAAAGCTCTATAGGGGGCCAACACATAATTTTTGAGAACATTAAGGATTCCGCAGAGGAAATTTGTGAATTGTTGCAGAGATTAAACTTAGCTGTTTTTCAAGTAAACCCAAGTGGAAAATTTTCTATTAACGTTTATAAACTGTTACGCATAGTAACTGCTTTAAATCCTAACTAGAGCAGAAAAAGACATTACATTTTCAGTGCCATTTACATATACGATCAATTCGTAAGAGGAGTAGCTAAGATTAGATGTGAAACATATATGATATTAAGTCCGAAACAGCACCGATTCATATAACTGTATTGTCAAATGTAACGTATACATATAGAAATAATGTGTGAACCAATTTTATCGATTAAATTTCAAGGGTAAATAGGGCAAAAACTACATCGGATGGCTGTTATTCATCTGTTAGTATATCTCCAGTAACAGATAGCGAACAAATGCTAATCTTCAGAGCTATGTAACAACCATTGTTCTTAATCTGACATCTTTATGATCCAACCACCACCATATTTATAAATGTGGAAGATTAATATAGTTTCATTGGATATGCTATTTTACATGCTTAGGATAATCTTTCAGATCATTCCGTTTAGTGAGCAAAGAATGTGAATTGACTGAGCCGTTAGTGAGTCTGATAAATTGCCACGCCTTATATGTAACTGCTTTAAATCCTAACAAAATCTCGCCGTTGTCAATGTAACTTCTCATTTCGGGTTCAATTAAAATGTTCCATTCCAAATTAGAGAATTAGTGGAATGGTAACAACGCCGAATCAATTGTCTTCTGGCATGTATTCCTGCTCTTCGCGTTCTGATTGCAAATCTCAGCGTGACATACTTGAGTGAAGTGCCGCCTCTTCGTTCGGTGTAACATCACCACCTAGCACCATGAATGGCTTTAGTCAAATCTGTTCTGTTGTAAGCATTTGGGCGCGTTTTCTAGTTTTGGGATGCTTTCTTCTGTTTCTCCTACCACAGCTGGAGGCCATCTAAAGAGAAATGGGTCAGTTCCTTGTCTCTTCTAATGATACTGCAACGAACAAAAGCTTCCCTGAATCATTAACTTTATATTCTGCTCATCCTACAAACAGTTAAATTACCTATCAACTTCTCGATGGTAATACTGTATGTGCTTCAACAAAACACAATTCAACGTTAAATAATAAACTCAATCATACCTTCCCAAATGATCCACCTTCCGTGTTACCCTATCTGCTTGCGTCTACTGAGATATTTAAATATACATCCATTACAACGATCTAGCCAGCATGTGACGGCCTCTAAAAGTTACGGAATCTTTCTTCTTTATCTGATTAGCTAACAGCAAAGAAACATATCTCACTGGAAATCGGCCAAGCGTCCTCAATTATAGAAATTAAAAGCTTCGTCGATTACAGAAACTAATATCAGCTATGCAGGATTATATAGCCTAAAGACGTTTCTCATGACCGTTTCTATCTTGACGCTTATAATTCACCTATGTTTTATTTCTCACTCTTACTGCCGCAATCCCCCACCCCCACCACCTATAACAACCACCACCACCACCATTAATAGCATCAGCATCAGCATAATCTTCATCCACGTTGTTGATATCGTCGTCGTCGCCCAACTTTACTCTCATCTCAGCATCATTTCCTCATCAACATCGTCATCGTGATGGTCGTGTACCTTGTTTTCTTCTTCTTCTTCTTCTTCTTCTTCTTCTTCTTCTTATTATTATTATTATTATTATTATTATTATTATTATT
>JAOPUL010000001.1:114274324-114284935 GCA_027564515.1 Octopus rubescens | reverse complement strand
ATAGATAGATAGATAGATAGATAGATAGATAGATAGATAGATAGATAGATAGAGAGAGAGAGAGAGAGAGAGAGATTATCTATGTGTGCATGTGTGTGTGTGTGCATGTGTGTGTGTGTGTGTGTGCATGTGCGTGTGTGCGTGCGTGCTCGGCGAGTACCGGCTTTATGTTTTATACCTTGTACCGGTATGAAATTTTAAAAAAAAAATATGTGACTATGTGAAGAATCAGGTGACAGGATTATTTTGTTTAATTTTTTAAAATAAATATCACTAGACAAATTCTTTTATATGAAAGAAAAAGAAATATTTTAGGCAAAACATTTGAATGAATAATAACTTACCGTCGTCAATGTATGATTACTCTCCAGGATTCATTTAAAAATACGCGGTAATAAGGGAAGTATTTGATTCGAAATATCAATTTATAATAGTCGTAAACAAAACACAAGGATTTCGTAATTACATTTAGGATGGTTACTACAAGGAGAGAGAGAGTAAGAAAAAGGATAGACATAGACAAAAACAAGAAAACGAGGAAGCAGCCGACAACTGCTTCCTTCCTGGAGGACAGAATGGACGAGAGTGAGACACGAGAGAAATTAGATTGCGTACTTATCAGATGGAGGAAGGGAGAGAAACAGTACATATAAAGTGAGAGAAATAAATATAATAAAAGAAAAGATACATAGAAAACTGAGAAGCTGACATACAAAAAAATAATGTTAATAATTATAGATGAGGTGGATACCATGGTAGAAACTCAATAGTGTGAGGAAGTTATTTTAATGCGGAAGGATCAAATTAGCGAGAAGGTTAACCAAGAAGCACGCTAGGCAGTTATGTAACCATGGTAACTAACAGTATCCTAGTTGCTAATACTACGCACTGATATATGAAATGCCGTAAATAGTTCGTGAATAGCAGACGATAAAAATATCGGTCGGCCTGTTCAAGGTTCCTTTCTCTTTTTCGAATAAATTTTTCTGGGATATTTTTTGCTTTTGCTTTTTAGAAATTTTCAGTAAATTGTATATCCTTAGTAACCTATTTTGAAATTTCAATGAAATTATTTCCATTACATTATTTAAAAATCACAGCAATTTTTATTTTTCAAGTAATTATACAAACAAAATGTAACCCTATGTAAATGTTGAATATATGTTTAATCTTAACCTTTCACCTTTCGGTCTTGCAGTTTAAATTCTCCCAGTAGATGTCATTAACTAATGTTTAATGAGGTCGCCATTCTAGGATTTTTTTTTAAAAACTAATACAGAATTTAGAAACTTAGGAATAAATGTTTCAAATGTATTGAAGAAGAACACAGTAAAGATTTTCATAATGCAGGCAAATGGCTTTGTTATTTAATTTATAAAATAAATACATAAATAAAATAATCGAAAGTCAGCATGCAGAATGAGCAACTTTACCAACTCAACAGCAAACTTTTCCACTTAACATACCAATCTTATTCCAATTTGACGAGAGATGTCACTTCTGACTACCTAAAATTCAGATATCTTTTTCAGTAAATGGAAAAATGCCAATATTATGCAATATTAATGTAAAGAGACAATTTGGCTTCCATTATCCAACCAATGCAAGTTTAAGAATTTCCAAGCTTATGAAAGAGTTAATACTGTCTAATATTAACAATATAACATACCAATATATTATTTTGTATTCTATCCAACTTTTCCAATACTTAAACAAGGCTAAAATGAGAAGCCATATTTACATCAACATGGATTATCTGTTATATATACTTAATACATAAAAATCTGTTCACCTGGAGTTTTCAAAGTTATGGAACAGCTAATATACAATTGAAGGAGTATTATCTAACAATACCAATCTAGTGTATCAACAAATCCATTTTTTTGCAGATCTTTAAACAAAGTTGATCAGGAGGATTACCAATTGTACAAAAAAGGCAAAAATAAATGTCTACCAGTTCATCCTGAGATTGAAATAAAATATTCGTTGTCACCATGGTCATTAAAAATCAGTGTACCATATTTTACAAGGGAAACTATTTGAATTATAAACAGAAGAATCCAATGAAAATTTGTGTTTGTCTATGTTTGAAATTAAAGACTGAAAACAGTTCAAAAGTGAAATCAGTTTACCATGAGAAAACTACATGTTTAATTGTAATTACTAATTACTCCCAGTCACTGTTAGGCTTTCCATTTTTGTTTGCTAAAGATATCAATATATTTTTTTATTTGCAACCTGCTGTTTAATCCTTTAGCATTCAGATTATTCTGTCAAATGTAATGCTTATTTATTTACATTGTTTTCAATTAATCATGCATTATCTCATAGCTTTGAGATTTCGATTAAGTGACTGTATATTTTTTGACTAACATTATAGGGTAGGTGTGGGAGGCTGGATTTGGCCAGTTTGAACCTAAAACTGGTAGAATATTTTGGCTGGATATGATCAGTTTAAATGCTAAAGGGTTAAATTCCTTCACTTTTCCTTTTCTTTTTTCCCCCTCCCCTCTCTTTTACATTTGTCCTCCAACTCAGATGAGTTCAAATTTATAAATAGTGCTTCAACATATAAATGTAATATAGATATCAATCATCCTGTGTATTTCACTTTATAAATGCTAAAGTGACAAAAATATACATAACTACATTGAAACAAGGATTAAAAAAAAAAGATCAAATAAGAAAAGTAAAAGGAGATCAATGAGTAAAGAAATTTGGCAGAAATTTGACAACTTTAGTTTTTTTTAAATTGTTCTATATTTTTTAGACGAAGAATCATGTACATTATTTACATTATATACATTGGACGGATATGTGTCCTCATCTTGTTTTTTTTTCCATCGGTTATAATGGATTCTCTCACAGATGAGAGCATGCCCTGCTCTTTCCATTACTCTTCAAGCTTTATTTGAATGCACTGGTGTCATTACCTTCAAGCCATGGGGTATTAGCTTTGAATCTCTACATCTACACAGGAAGGTTAGATGGTTTGAGAGACGAGCTAGTTTCAGAAAACTAAGTTTTATTGCCGAAACATTAAATCTTGCAATGTCTACAGTGGGAACAATACATGACAACAGAGAGAAAAATTATGTCAAGTGCTTAAGAAGCTATTCTGTTAATTGTCTGAACTTTATTTTTCCATAGATCAAATATAATGCTTAAAACGGAACTACACTTGAGTGTATGGATCAAGAATCAGAAGTGGCATAATGTGCTGATAAACACAATGGTAATTAAAATTAAAAAAAAACAAAAAAACAAAGGTTTATATGACAATTGACAGAAAATGGAAGGTGAAACTTCTAATGAAATTATGATGCACCCAAGGGTGGTCCATTGCTGGGATTTAAGGGGAAAATTCGGACTGTCCATATTTTAAACCATGATTTTCAAAAACATTCCATAAAAAGGGGTTATATTAAGATTTGTGGGGAAGGGTTAAGAAATTAAACATTTTTTTTTAATCGTATGAATAGTACAGGTGTGGGGAGGAGAGGTAATAAGAATCAGTATAAGGTAAGTGGGAGAGAGATAAGGAGGAAAGGGGGAAGAGAAGTTATAATTTGGAAAAGAAGGGCTACAGTGAAGAGAAGGAAAGAAAGGAGGGGAGGCATTCGATAGAAAAGGGGACAAAGGTTGGCCGAGATTGAAGAAGAGACAGTCATAAAACCATTAGTGCTTGTAATTGGGTCATCCCACATGAAAACATTTGCATCTTTTGGCCAAAATAGGGATTGCTGGTGAAATGAGCCCCGTGAGAAGGAATGGCTACTACAGCGAGTGTTGCTGGCCATTCTCTGTGGCAGCGCCACTGTGGTCATTACTGCAGGGCACGGCTGAATACACCCTTGTCCTGGGACATGTGCTGATCCTACAGCTTCCCCTTTTTTCTCTACATTTCTCCTTATTTTCTTTCTTTATTTCTTTTCCTTATTTTTATATTCATTTTTACCTGTATCAGCTGAACTTGTAGCCAAATACTATTCCAGATATTGTGAGGAAAGTTGATATAGGCCACTTACTCACATGGTCAACTGAAATCTTTAATATTTGGTCATTTGTACTATCCTACATAGAGAGGGAATTGTATATTATGATGGGAAGGTTGAGGATATTTGGTGAACTTGGATATTAAATAGAGATATAGGGAGAAATGTGAGGTTAATAACAAAATAAAATAAAATAGGTATTATAAAAACCAAATAAAATTGAAGGTCAAATATATAAATATATACACCAATATATATGTGTATGTTTGTGTGTCTGTGTCTATGTCTATGTGTGTAGGAGATCGCTTTTCCAGTACAGTTGTGATTTGAACCCAAATCAAAACAATTCTTGCTTGTCAAACGAATGTCTGACCCTTCATTTCCTTATCTCTATGCTGAGAGATGGATGAGATTGAAGTGACCTTTCGGACCTTTATAGGCCATCCAGAGGTCAAGACAAAAAATCCTTTGTGTCAAGTGACCTACATTTAGGTATAAATAGATAGCACAATATCAAATCTACGACAGAGAATCGTCGGCCCGCACCAAGATTGCTTCTGGCCAGACTATACAGAGAACCTTCGACTGGTGCCGGGATCAATTCCGGCCGACACGCAGAGAGAACTCGGCAGCCGCATATTCCAAACCACTTCTGTCAGAATGGGAAGGACACGCAAAGCTATCCCTTCTCCCTCTGCCTCTCTGACACACACACACGAACTGGCGAGAATTCCTCTAATAACCAAAACTACTAATAACATGAAATATATCCTTTCTATACTAAGCACGAAGGCCTGAAATTATTGGGGAGCGGAGTATTCGATTTTATCGACCCCAGTTCGTAACTGGTACTCACATTATCGACCCCGGAAGGATGAAAGACAAAGTGGACCCCGGCGGCATTTCAACACAGAACGTAAAGTCCGAAAAATTGCAACTAAGCATTTTTCGCGGCGTACTAACGATTCTACCAGGTCGCCGCCTAAATAACATGAAATATATCACCGGACAATAAATATTGGTAAATACCATTCTGCTATTTGTCTTTATACTAATAGGAGGCATACCCGGCCATGCTCGGGTGTTTTGTTGAACATTGCAATACCTCTGACCAAAATGCTCGAATGCAGTCACTAATTTAGACATTGCCACTAATGCTATGGCTACTGCAATTTAGTTTAAACACGCTTACTTTCCTGTCTATCTGCATAGCTTGATTGTTTATGTAGTGTCACATGTGAGATAGTGATAATTGGGCGTCGAAATGTATTCCCCTTTCTGATTTAGTTTTGAATCTTTGAAGTGTTTAGTGGCGCATCAAACGAATTTGTTTGAGCCATCTTAGCTCAATTTAGTTAAACACAACTTGTGGCGAAACGCGTTTTCCGCGGTTTACGTGTCAATGCGATCGATTTGCGGAAAAATATTAATGTCATTACGATTCTGCAATCACACCCATCATACATGCAGAGTTAGAAGTAAATCGGTGGAAAATTACACGAGTATTCGGGGGAAAAGTGTTAAAAATACCTGTTATACGAGATTGAAGTTTGAAACCATTGTGTACTTAAAACCCATCGATAAAAATCAGTAATGAGTTTGAAAAAAAAAAAAATCGATTTAGTGGTTTTGGCGTTAGAAGGTAACAGACAGAGAGACACTACCACCTGTCACTATACAGGGAGATTGATCTCAGTAAAAATGAGTAATGTGTGTTTGAAGTTTGAAAAAAAAATCGATTTAGTGGTTTTGGCGTTAGAAGGTAACAGACAGAGAGATCCTACAACCTGTCACCATACAGGGAGATTGATGAAGTTTTGGCCTCTGATCTCAGTAAGTCATTCTCATGTCAAAATCCTTTTCCCAGCCAAAGTTTGTAACTTTTTTATCATTGTTTTTGTTACATGTATATTTTTTGTAAAATTGTTTATACACTCTGTTCTGCGAGCTGTTATTAGTTAACATGTTATTATGTACGGAGGGGAGAAACCGCGATTGCTATCTAATACAATTCCGTGAAGCTTAATTCCACGTAGAATCAACCTATAGTAATTGCATGGTTTTTCTCTTTTGACCGACGCATGATCTCTTGTAGACGCTAGCGGACCAGAACAGCTCAGTTTGTTTGCACATTTGACGTTCATTTACATTTGCATGCTTGCATCCAGTCACACACGCACCCCAATCACTGTGCCAGCTCAGCTCCTTTGCCCGACTCAGCACACGTCGGATGTTTTACGCTCTCGGCACCATCGTTTGCAGACACAATTTCTCTGTAAGGCCAAGTCGGCCACGATATACACAGAAGTAGTTGCATGTCTCCTCAAAACGACAGACACTCATTTTTTCTGCACCTCTTGCAAGGAAAACCACAACACTGCATGCACAATTCTGCCTGAAAATCACTGCACATATCATGGATTGAGAATACACTCATTTCACTCAGCTTTTGCGACACATGTCCCACAGCTGCACACGCACTCGCTCATGCATACTCAACTTTTACACTGCAAGCTCTCTCAACGCTGCACTCACTTCACGGATTCGCGCACGTCGCGGGCACTGTTATTCGGACCCACTCGAATAATAGCAATCCTGTATGCATCACCACTCGATTCTCTCTCCTGATATCCACGATTTTTTCTCGGCATCGCATCACATCCATTTGTACCTGTACACTTCATATCTGTAACAATTTCGAACGTCGTGTTTTTTTTCCCATGTTTTCGAATAGTGCACAAACGTCTAAATTTTGTAAATTTTTTGGGCTGTCCTGAAATGCATGCTTTTGCACACACACACACACACACCATTCCCTTATTTCGTTCCTTTGTCAGCACAAAGTTTCTTGGAAGAGAGTGATGTAGAGACCAAGCTTTCCGGCGCAGTCAGAGATTGAACTCAGAAAATCCAATCGCTCTGTTGGCGCCAGAGATCCTACCACCTGTCACTATACAGGGAGATTGAGGAAGTTTTGGCCTCTGATCTCAGTAAATCATTCTCAGGTCAAAATCTAAGTTTGACCTAAATAAGACAATCCTTATAAATACCAGAATTTCACTGCCAACCGGCCAGTGGAGCGGGGCAGTTAAAAGACAACTGATCAGAGAGAGTAAGCAGTCGACTTTCTTCAGCTTTTCTTGGCCTTTGGCCGAAGTTGTTCTCACAGCTTACACACAGTGCAGCCAACACAGCAGTTTGCCTTGACAGACGAATGGGACCATAACAAACATGACTCTCTCAGTCATACACACATACAGAAGCTTTCTTCCTAATAACTAACTACAATTACTACTAACTCTTCCTTGCTTCACGCTGTAACATTCTACATACAAATAAACTTCTGTTGATATTATCTTGCTGTCCGTGATTTCAATTTAGCATGTCTTGCTATTAAACGGATCTACGTCGTTAGATCTAACCACAAATCATTTAGCGGCCCCGCGACTACAAGCACAACTCACGATGATCATCGCATCATCTTCATCTTCTTTCGGCCGCTACATATATATATATAAATCTGTGTCACGCCGAAACTCCCTGAGAACTACGTGAAGGGTACACGTGCTCGTGGAATGCTCAGCCACTATCACGTTAATTTCACGAGCTGTCAGTTCCGTTGATTGGATCAACAGGAACACTCGTCGTCGTAACCGACGGAGTGCCCTATGATATATAAATATAATAATTTAATTATTTATTATGCACTTTATTATGTTTTGTTATGCGGTGATTCCCCAGTCTGTGGGGGGAAAATTATCTTGCATAAAATCGGTCCGTTGTGTAAACACGGTGGGAGACCGCTAAGTTGAAGGAACATTTGGTTGTTATTTCTAGCAGGTCGCAACGCTCCTGTAGAGACTCCGTTCGTAGGCTCGTATTTGAGAATCTAGTCGGGTGACGAGAAATTTAATCAGCATAATAAAGAGAAATGTGTGGAACGTGGCGGGGAAAGGTCTCACAATGAAAAGCAATAACACGTCACCATTAGTTTAAAGTGATACACTTCGTTGTAAAGGTTTCTTTTAAATCTGTCAGCTAAATTCGGAAACCAGGATGTATGTTTTTATCTGTCAGTTAAACTGGGTCACAGGACATGCAATGTGGCATCACAAGTAATGAAGTTGTGACCTTTCACCTGATGCCTGATTAACCTTGCATTCTTGACATTTCGTAACATTTCAAAATAAAAATAAAGATCAATCTGAAAGTCCTTGAATTTTCAACCCGAAATCGAATGACCAATTTTCATCGAATTTTTATATAAATTTTATTAAAATTGCGTGCCAAACCTGCACCTTTGAATTACAAGTACAATTCCCGTCTATCCCAAATTCATTCACAAGGCTAGGGTCGACCTGAAGTTATAATAAAGGCACTTGCCCAAAATGCACTACATCCAGTGTCGGATTTACCATTGTGCTTAGGTGTGCTTAAGCACAGGGACCCGTTGACCAGGAGGGAGGGGGATCTTCTTGCCCAAATATTTTTTACGATGAATTTGCCTGGCTGTTCAAGTAAAGGGCCTCATAGCTTAACTAGCACAGGGCATCACATTTGTCCTAAATCCGGCACTGACTGCATCAATTCAAAAACCTCCACGGTTTCGGAGCGCCCTTCCTAATCGCTAAACCAAGCATATGTTCACTTTATCAAGAGAAAGATTGTGCGATAAATGAATACAGAGAGATAAAGAGAGGAAGAGGAGCACCACTGACCTAAGGCATGGACACACTGAGTAGTTGCCCGGAGACCTTATGAGTCTAGGAGTCCATTTTGATCTAGGTATACTGTGGTTGTATATGTAAGGGCACCAGTATATTGCTTTGCCCTCGGTGAAGAGGTGACGTAACAAATCACTAAGTAGAAAGAGTAAGTACAAGGAGCAATGATAAACTGAGAGAGAGTGAGGGTGAGGAGATGTCAACCATAAACAGCAACGTTTCCATTCTTTGTCGATAATCTGGATTTAAAAATTTATATATAATTCGTAATTATTCAGACGTATACTTTAGACTTACCCTGCCCCCTCAGCTCCTCATGAAATCGTTGGAGTGTCCTCGTGTCATACGTTGCATCTTTAAACCTAGGCCTCTTTAAACCTGGCGGAGCCCATCCCACTCCAGGTCTGACTATAGTCGATTTCTTTCACAAAAGAAAGCAGACAAGCAGAAAAAGATAGAAAAACCGATCTCGGTACAGAACAATATAATATTTTATTTATCGACATTGAAAGGACGAAATGAAAAGTTGACCTCAACAGCATTTGAACACAGAGCGGAAAGAATGGGGACGAATATTACAAGGATATCTATTCAACGTTCTTGCGACCCAGCCCATTTACCTGTACTTTTGGTTTCATGTCTTTAAAATCTCTCATCGGAAAAAAAAGAGAAGAGAATAATATTTCATAATGCATTTTAAATGCTTAAGATAAGTTAAACATTTACCTTCTGCATCGTAAACAGGTGAAAAGAAGGCCTGCAGTAGCAAACACAGCAACACCAGTAGCAATAGTCCATTGTGATATTGTGTTTTGTGGTATCATTGTAGATGTGTTGAAAGTGGTTTAGTTCTCTAAAAACAAAACAAGCATTTGAAATTAATATTGTTGAACTACAAAAATAGAGGATAAAAGATAATAAAAAACATGCTGTGTGTAGAGGTGTATAATCAATCAGAAACGACATAGTTCTATATTTCGCTTTATGTCACGAATAAAGTTTGCCCGATGATAATAACGATAAGAGAAATGTAGGAAAGAAAAACAAAATGTTGTGTCCTACATAATTTCATAATACAATTTCAAATATGTTCACGATTATATGAAGTAAACTTTAGAATGAAAAACGTTATTTTTGTTATCAATACATACCACCAATGATCACTCAGTCACTCAACCTTCAAGAAATTATAGCAAAATTGCTCTCAATTCACACTCTCCTATCTTAAACAAAACAAGACAAAAAAGAGATGGTTTTGAATTTCACCTAGGTCAAAACAACAACAAAAACAAAAGCAACCGACCATCACAGTAAGGCCAATAGAAAATTGGTAATATGTCAAAGTCAGATGTGAAACGTAGCCCCACCCCACCGCACCCATTCATCAACAGGCAAAATGTGAAACGTAAGCCCCATTTCAAACTGCTAATTTAAGTGTTTTAGTAACCAGTACTAAATGCATATGGTTTATGTATGGATTAAGGTATATTATACAGATAGTGTATATGATGTAGCTGTAGCGGACAGATATTCTTGACTCAAGCAAGAATCGAAACCGCAACCCCTAAAGCATAGTTTGCGGTGGAGACGAGAAGTCTGCTCCTGTCAACCTATGTGGAAGATTAATGAGATGAAGTCTTGGCCTCTGACCTCAGTCAGGCCATCTTCAGGTCAAGATCAAAATATTCCTTTGTCTAGGCTCGAACTACATTCACGCCTCGTTCCTTAAATACCAAAGTCTGACTCTCAGCGTGGTCAGTCGACAACCGTCCGAGCTGGGCGAAGCTTTCGCTGGCAGTGCGACAGAGCAGTTCGCACAAGACACTTGGAACAATTAGTTCCCCCAACATACATAGCAGTTTGCCTCGACAGACGAATGGGACCATACCAGA
>JAOPUL010000001.1:113941724-113952091 GCA_027564515.1 Octopus rubescens | reverse complement strand
ATGTATGTATGTATGTATGTATGTATGTATGTATGTATGTATGTATGTATGTATGTATATACACACACACACACACAAGCATACATATACATCAATTTCATGATGATTTAACAACAGCAAAAAATAAAAAATAAAAAAAATAAGAGCCAGCCATAATCCATGAATGGCTTGGCAATATGTACTCTGCTTTTGCTAACTGTTTTAGGTGCCTATGTAGATGCGAGCTGACAAAGATACCCCCTTCACTTCCCACTCTTGTGGCATATCCAGGATATGACACCTTGAGAGAGAGAGAAAGAAAGAGAGAGAGACAGGGAAGAGAGAGAGAGAGAGAGAGAGAGAGAGAGAGATCGCTGCTCTGGCACTAGGCTGGAACTCATTTACAGCTGCATAGACTGGAGCAACAGGAAATGAAGTGCATTGCCCAAGGAGACACTGCACCACCCAGTCCAAGAATTGAACCCACAACCTTATGATCATGAGCCAAACACCCTATCCACTAAGTTGTATGCTTTTACAATAATAATAAAAATCAATAAAAGTAGGTGAAAAGAAAGAAATAAGACAAAAGTGGTTTGCTCCTTTATGACTTCTGCTGTGTTGGTCTGTAGCAAATACTGCAAATTACACGCACTGATGTCTGACACCAGGTTTGTTATGGTCTTATATGGGGACAAACTGACACCACCAACTTCCTGTCCAGTCACATGGTCAAAGAAACTCCCCTCCCTGATGGGACTACTGTCACTAAGGAACTCATATTCTTCAATAATATTCTTTTACAACACCTTGTGACCCATCTTGACCAGTAGCAGCCTATCTTTCGTCAGCCATCTTGGACATCCTCTACCCCTCCATTCAGAAATCCAAAATCTGAAGGAGTCTGGCTCCCATTAGGGGCCAGTGAAACTCGAAGTAGCATGGAACCAAATCAAACTGTTTTAAATAATATATACAATCGTGGGGTTGTGAGTTTGATTCCTGAACTGAGCTGTGTGTTGTGTTCTTGAGCAAGACACTTTAATTCACATTGCTCCAGTTCACTCAGCTGTAAAAATGAGCTGCGACATCACTGGTGCCAAGCTGTATTGGCCTTTGCCTTTCCTTTGGACAATATTGGTGGCATGGAGAAGAGAGATTGGTATGCATGGGAGATTGCTGGTCTTCCATAAACAACTTTGACTGGACATGTGCCTTAGAGGGGAACTTTCTAGATGCAATCCCATGGTCATTTGTGACCGAAAGGAGTCTTTACCCCTTATATATACATACATATATATATACATATACACATACATACATGCATATATATACATGCATATATACATATATATATACATACATATACATATATATATATATATATATACATACATATATATACATATATACATACATATATATACATACATACATATATCTTTCCTTTTATCTTTTATCTGTAACTTGTTTCAGTCATCAGACTGCGGTCATGCTGGGGCACCGCCTTGAATTTTTAGTCTAATGAATGAATCGACCCCAGTACTTATTTTTTTTAAAGCCTGCTACTTATTCTATCGATCTCTTATGCCGAACCGCTAAGTTACAGGGATGTAAACTAACCAACACTGGTTGTCAAGCGGTGGTGGGGGAAAAACACAGACACAAGGACACACACACACACACATATATATATATATATATACGACGGGCTTCTTTCAGTTTCCATCTACCAAATTCACTCACAAGGCTTTGGTCGACCCGAGGTTTTAGTAGAAGACACTTGCCCAAGGTGCTACGCAGTGGGAGTGAACCTGGAACCATGGGGTTGGGAAGCCAGCTTCTTACCACACAGCCACGCCTGCGCCTATACTAGTCACGGATACTTTTCTCTCTTACAAAACCATTTTGTATAAAGGTTATATCTTCCCTTATTGAAGTAATGGAAAAGTACTCAAAACTACAAATATATATATGTGTGTGTGTGTAAATATATATATATATGTATATATGTGTGCACACACATATATACCTTACAGTCGAGAGTCAATTGAGTAGCTATTCTAACAGAATTAAAAATAGATCCACAAGATAGGGCATACTGTTAAGCCTAGGTAGGCAACTAGAGAGGAAGGGGGAATCAGTGGGTATTAATTGTAACTATTAAGGTCTTTGCTAGCCAATGATAACAAAATATAGCATTCCCTATAAAAGAAAAATCAACGACCACGTTGTTATTAATCGAAGCCCTACGACCCCTGTTTTCCTTAATTATTATATTTAGTGCCTTAACAGTGACTATATAGTGATAAAATAAAATTTAATTATTAGTCCTTTATAAAGTTAGTTTAATGATAGATAGACATTCATAATAATGCCTTGCTTCAGTAACATTCTACTTCTTCCTCTGTCAGTATACATATTAAACTGGAGTACTTTTCAGAAGAAAGCATATTTCAATTTTCAGTCAATTCTTTTAACTTTATCTTTCTTATTTAATTTGTTAATATAATTAATTTTCCTTTTCTTGATTGCATGATATAATGAAAAAGAAAAAAATTAATATTAAACATTCTTACTACTATTTGCAGAAAATATTTGAGATAACATTCTTTTATAGACATGTCTGAGTTACCTGTTTTGTTTAATGGTAACTTTTCATATAAATATCATCATCACCATCTCTTCCTCTCTCTGTAAGATGACAAAGGATCGAAATATCTGGTGCCTTGTTTGTGCCTGAGAAGTCATGTCCAGCACAACAAATTTGATATCCTAAAACCACCCTGGTAAATATGCATGTATATGCCGAGCTCTGCCCCACCTCCATTATCACTGCCCTGTCAAGCTTTTCTCCCCATATCTCATTCTGTAATACTCACCACCTATCTCTGGTATTATTCAGCTACCATAATCACCTGAGAGCAGAATAGGTGCATACTACATCCCCTCCCCCTTTCGTTACCTTCCTCTTTCTTCTCCCATCCTAGAACCACTTCCATTCCTCATTATCTTCCTCCTGCCATGCTCTTCCCCCTCCCGGCTACTATATTGTTTTTTTTTTAATTTGCTATCACTCCCAATTCCCTCACATAACCCTAACCCATTGAGCCACTCATGTATCTCTCACCATCAATTATTACAGTCACCTCCATCCCATCTAACCATCTCTCTTCCCATTCTTATGACCCCCGCCCCCGGGCCTAGTAACCCAGTCCAATCCTATGTATCACTTCACCTGTATTCAACCCCTACTGTAATATTCTCCAGCATCTCTATCTTTCTCTCTAAGTCTCTCTTTCTCCAACTGGGATATCCTTGTATCTCTTCTACAGCAAGACACCTATCTCTATCCCTCTATTAATCTTTTCACCTCTCATCAACTGGCACAAAGCCACCTCCCTCAATACTACCCTCCTCCCGCCGGTTGAGGGGACTTTTCTTGCTAGTTACTTGGTGAACCTGCTGGTGCTGGTGCTACAAAAAAAAACGCACCCAGTGCACTCTGTGAAGTGGTTGGCATTAGGAAGGGCATCCAGCCATTGAAACCATGCTAAAACAGACAATAGAACTTGGTACAGTCCTCTAGCTTGCCAGCTCTAGTCAATTCTTCATGCCAGCATGGAAACAGACGTTAAATGATGATGATGATGAGTGCTGGCATCATACAATTATCATTGGTAAAAACAAAGTGTCTAAAATGGCTGCTACAGAAATTCAAAGTATTGTTTTAGTTCAATGGTAGAACACCTGTCATGTCTACAGGAGATGTGGGTTCAAGTCCCACAGACAGCCTTCAAATTTTTCTATTCAAAAAGGTTTTTCAACTTAATGTTTTGCTATTATTTATAGCTTTGTGTGCTTCGAGATCCAGTTCTAACACATACACACTTACATATATATATGATATAATGGTCTAGTTTGAGGAAGTGTAGTTGACCCAAATATTCTGAGGGGACACATTAGGCAGTCTAGGGACCCATTGCTAATCTATGCATACTGTGCCATACATATCAGTAGTGTGTGTAGGGGCCACAAGGCATTACTTTGCATGGAGGCTTATAATGCTATTAAAAAGGCCCTGTCTGTGACTGGTGGAAAGGAAGGGAGGATATTCTTTTCAAACTGCAGACCTAGCCCAAATGCTTGAAACAGAGTGAACTCTGCTAAAGGAACCTGAAGGCCAGTGGCAGCATTAAACTGGATGACAAATTAATTCCACCATTAAGAAACAGGAATAGTTCCTCTAATGAGTATCTGCTCACTCTCCATCTACCAAATTTCATTAAAGTTTTGGTCAACATAAGGCTATATAGTAGAAGGTATTTGCTCAAACTGCAGTGCAGTGGGACTGAACCTGAAACCATATAGTTACAAAAAGAAGTTTATCACCACGTAGGCATGCCTATAAATGGCATGTGATTTAGAGAGATGCATTATAGGTTTAATTCCATTATATATGATAATAAAGATATGAATATTATTAGTCTAAAATTGGGATATTTAATCAGCCAGTTGGAGAGTAGTAGACAGGAACTCAAGTCTATAACTAGTGTTACTAATAATATCTTTAAAATAGGCAAATGGAATTCCAGGCAGACTGATAGTGAATCAATGCTTTCAATTAAATGAGTGTATAGACACAATAAGGCATTTATATCAGATTTGAAAACTACAATTGCTAGTTAATGATATTTTTTAAAATACATACAATAAGTACAAGTGGTAGATTTAGAGCAATAGGAATTATAAAGGATGTTATGATCAGGTTGGGCTATATTTGAGTTATTTCTACGTTAGATATGTCCTATCATGTGGCAGGAAACACTGGCGATAAGTCGGTTTCCATCAATAATCCTATCTTCTGTCTACAAATAATTGAAGGAATATTTTTCTGTTACACACCCTGATCATATCAATGATAATTTCAATACATTCCAACATCTGTTTTATGACTTAATCAGCAGGAAGGGTAGCAGCTATTATCTCCTGCAGTGGCTATGAGATTAGTGAGAGGAAGGAAGTTATCATTAAACCGTGTCTGAATGCTTGCAACAGAATGGGCTCTGTGAAAGTCACCAAAGGCTAGGGAGCAGTGTTAAACTGGGTAATTAATTAAATTTACAAGCCAAGAGAAGGTTAAGTATATCCAACGTGTTTCTGCACATTTCAATCTGCTCAATTTGTCTTGGAAAGCTTGAGACAACCTAAGGTTAGGGTAGAAGATACCCAAGGTGTTGAGCAGTGGGATCGAACTTGGTATCAAGTAATTGCAAAGCAAACTTCTCAACCACATAGCCATGCCATTGCTTATATCTTACCAAGATGGATATATTCCTTCAAGTAGCCAATCTTACTAGTTTCTTATTTAGTTCACAAATTTAATTCAAAAATAAATATTTACAAGAACGACAATAAACATGAAGATCAGGCTACACCATGTACAGTCATTGTGGGTTGCATGCAATTCTCCAGCTGACACGACTGTCATTCACTTCACCCCCCCCCCCCAATATACTTATTATCCACCCAGTTACATCTGTACTAATTCCTCTGTGCAACCATTTTACTTGGCTCAAGCTAACGTTTCATTCTTCGACCTCTCTTTAACATCTTTTATCGTTTCTCTTTTATTTGCTTCAGTCATTGTACTCCGACCATGCTGGAGCACCGTCTTAAAGGCTTTTAGTCGAATAAATCGACCCCAGTTCATATTTATTATTTTAAAGTCTGGGACTTATTTCTTTTGCGAACCGCTGAGTTACGGGGACGTAAACAAACCAACACCGGTAGCCAAGCGGTGGTAGGAGACAAACACAGATGCAAAGAGAGAGAGAGAGACACACACACATGTATGCATATACAACGGGCTTCTTTCAGTTTCCGCCTACCAAATCCACTCACAAGGCGCTGGTCGACCCGGGGCAATTGCCCGAGGTGCCTCGCAGTGGGACTGAGCCCTAGGCCACATGGTGTGATGCAAGCTTTTCAAAATGCTGCCAGTCACCTCTTGCTAGAATGTCATCACTACACAGTAAATCAGTTTCCAGTGAAACAACAACACTGCCACACTACTTCTGCTCTCATTTTGTCAACTGATAAGCACTTTATAAAATTGTGTGGGTAACGAGGTAGGAGTCTGGGTGGGTATTATTACTCGAAATTGGGTCAGGGTTAAGCATATTTAATGAGGAATATTTTCTTCCATGGAGTTCAGTTCCAAGGCCGCTTCGTGTCTCGTAATAAAGTTTTCAATAAAATATAAAGGATCACATTGGTTAGGTAATTTTTAAATGTTGAAGACTATTTTGATGTAAAATATATTTCATTGAATATGAACGTATTTTGGCGAAAGATATAAATTGCCGAAGAACAACAAAGTGGTCTTGTTATATTTGGAAACAATAAGTAATTTAAGCCAATGCATGTGTTAGTCAATGAGTACATTAGTGTTTCTGTGACTTAACTTGTAGAATAGCTTGTGTGTTAACTTTTTTCCAATCGATTCAGCAAATAGCGTATATAATCAGTATATTAAGTCAATGCGACAATAGATCTTACGTAGTTGATAAGAACACTATTTTCAGGAAAGCGAGCTATGTGGTTTTAGATGTGTTGTTTGCAAGACTGAAATTTCGTTATATATATATATAAAGTGAACGCTGCAACTGGCAGGCCTACAGATAGATATTAAAGAGAAACAGACTGAGTGTGAGTCTACGAATGTGCAACATAAATATAGACTTCGCTTAACTGCTAACATTCCAACTGAAACCTTCAATGAACTAATTAGTTGCTTTTTCACTTGATTCGTACTTAAATGGTTTCCAGCATCAGCCGACTAATGTAAATACCAGTCACGTTTAATTTCGTCGAATCTGACGGGAAACCGGTGTTTTCAACGCTAATAGACCTTAACTACCAACAACATAATTATATACAGAAAACATATGAATCTATATAAACTCAGGAGGATTCCTCAATATACTATGGAAAAAGCTAGGAACATTTCCATTCATTAAATTATTAGCTTGCATTTACGAAAACTAGAAATTTAATATATATTTCTATTGTTTTTGTTTTTAAATGCACAACGCTGTAATTTAAGATGTTATTACAAATAATATCTACATTCAATAAATAGAGTACCTCTCAATTATATATAAAAACATATGATTCTATATAAATTCATGAGAATACTTCATGGAAAAACCACGGAATATTTTTATTTACTAAATTATTATTAGCTTGCATCAACGAAAACTAGAGATTTAATATATATTTCTGTTGCTTTTGTTTTTGAAATGAACAACGCTATATTTGAAGAAGATATTGTTATCATAAATAATATTCATATTCAATAAATAAGGTACCTCTTTTGTCAGTTATATTTAGAAAGTGTCCAATGTAAATTAGAAATGGAAAAATCTTTTAAAAATGCCATAACGGCACATGGCATATATAAACACACAGACTGATGACATCATTAGTTTATGCACTCAATTCGGTCCCAAGCTAGCAGCAGTTGGAAAGTCTGTTGGATGCTAACGAGAGAAGTAGTGAAGGGTTATCACCGCTTCTACATGAACAGGAAAACAGTATCTTAAGTAAATACATTAGTAGCTGGTGACTAAAATACTATCTTATTGCGAATGAGGATCTACTTAACGTGAAAACATCTCACAGATTCATTGATGACCATCCACATCGGTAAGTGAAACAACTGGAGGCTGTTTTGATTAATTATGCTTATTATTAAATTATTATAGTAGACTTGGTCTTTCCATCTCTCCCCCAGAAGAAGGACAATAAAATAAGTACCAGTAATAACTGAGTATTGCAGTCGATGTTATTCTTTCCTCCACAAATTTTGTCTAATCAAATGAAATATATTTATTAAAGAAAACTTAAATGTTAAATTCTTTGTAGTTATATTTTTTTTAAAGAAGTAATCTAAAAATATCCCGTCATCCGTTTTATTCCCCAGTATAATATCAATCATTAAAAAAAAAATTGTATATATATTTTTAAAAGTTATCCCCATATCAAATTGTGTATGATAAACAGGCTTCCCTTTAACGGAGGTGATTCTACTGCAGCTAGACGAATTTAGCAGAAAGTCAGTCTCTCTCTCTTTCTTTTACACACACGTAATATATACACGTATAGAGGGTTCAAGTTAGAGCCAGGTTAAAAGTGAGAAGCAATCTATCTTGTTAAAACATGTTATACTCTATACTTGCAGAATCTTTTGTGTTTTGACATATGTATTTAAGATATAAGAGTTGTTTTTTTTTTAGTCCCTCCCTCCCCCGCAGATAGTTTGTAAAGACTCGGTGAATAAAAACAACAAAAACTAAAAGTATTAACAAAGCACCTTCACATAAAGATGAAAAGAGAGAGTCTGCAACTGTACTGGTCAAAATTAAGATTACATGTTTTTGGCGTATATTTTGTTGTCATATCTAATCGTCCCTCACCCCCCGTACCTTCCTTGAATAACAATAATTGTGATGGTGTACGGAATTTAAATGAATTCGAGTAATTTACCCACCCGCCAAAAATGTGACTCCCCCCCTCTTCCAAAACAAAGAAAACAAACCTCTCCTTAAAATTACATAAATTATATACCCTGACATTAATAATTAAGTGTTCGACTGATAACGGAGGTATCTGTTAGTGAAGATAATATATTTTTCTTTTGTAAAAGAAGAAAAACAAAATTGTTTCTTGTTTAGACAATCCAAAGAAAACATGCGTGGTATCGTTCTTCCCATGTATTTTCTAAAATTTGTATTTCAAATAATTTTCTACCAACAAATGAAGTACAAAAATTAATGAAACGTATGCCAGTTTATGCAGTTGCTCATCTTGCTACAAATAAATATCAGCCAAATTTCTCTCAAATTACACCCTACCATCATATTAAGAAGGATACAGATAATAGAATGGTCACAGCAGGAATGCCTTTAATCATGGGTCTGCCCGATCCGGGTTGACCTGGGGCTAAACAACAACAACAACCCTTATTTACATGTATAATATGTATTCGATCATGTGAATATGTTATTGTGTGTGTGCGTGTTTACACACATTATGTTCGAACTAGGGAAGGAGCCTGGTCGCTTGTCCTACTAGAAACAGCCACATAATCTACCTCTAATAAACCCCTGCTGTCTTAAAAATTGAATAATGTAGTTTTAGTAAAAGAGATGGATGGCCATGCGTAGAATACTTTTGATCATATATCTGTTTAATCAGCGCTAACCTGGGGCTTAATCAACAACATTCAGAGACATATACGCATTTTTTTGCCATATATCTTACGATACAAAATTACCGGTTGAACGTTATATGAGCTGAGAGATATGCATAGATTGATGGAGAATGTTTAAACATAAATTCTGTCCTATAATGCGGTGTTCAACACATACACACATTAACTGCATCAGTGTCAGACCCAGATAGACTTGAGAAGTAATCAAGTCAGATCTGAGAACGTTGGGCATCACAGATGCTATGACGCATGTTGAGAGATGCTGTATTGCAGACTCGGCCAACCCATGCCATCACTGTGAAAGCTTCTTCAAAGCATGAACGATAAATTAATATACATAATGTATGTGTATATTTACTTCATACATTCGTATATAAGCCTGTCCGTGTGTATTTTTGTTCAACCCTAGGTCATCCCTCATCGAACAAACTCTGATCAAAGAACATTCCATCCGTGACCATCTTCTCCTTTTTTTTCTGATATGTATCTAGAACTACATTCACTTATGTGCCCTTCCCTTTTTTAATGACATTAGTGTGAGATTTGAGGGCGATTTGGCTGCTTTTAAAATCCTTCGTTGACTCTTGTCATAGCCATGTTGATCAAAGGAAGGCGTTTCAGCTGTGACCATCATATCTTTTTAAATATTGACAAAACATTCCCTATGTTCTTCCTTTTCAAGTTGTATTTTAAGGGAAGTGTGTGTTTAAAAGGCGTTTCTTTTTCAAACCTGAAGACTGAGCTTTAATTGAAGAAAGGACTCAATACAGATACAGTCAGACAATTATGATAATTTTGTGTGACTTCGAAGTTTCGCTAATAGTTAACCCCGTCAGACTTGCAGTCAACACACACACACACACACCTCGTACATTATCCAATTTTGCCCAGCCTTTTAAGGTGTTAGGATGTGATTTGAGGACGTTTTGGCTGCTGCTATTAGCAGGTTTAATGACCACGTAGAGGCTCCCTTGTCCACTTGTTTTAACCATACGTGTTTTCACTAAATATACATGTTTGTATATATGCATGCGTGACTTCACTCATGAAATTCATCTGCCTTTCTTTTTTAGATTGAAAGGTTTCAGTGCTTCTATGTTCACTACTGAGC
>JAOPUL010000001.1:113875514-113885703 GCA_027564515.1 Octopus rubescens | reverse complement strand
ATCCAGCCATAGAATCCAAACCAAATCAGACTGGAACATGGTGCAGCCCTCCCCGGCTTGCCAGCTCCAGTCAAACCATCCAACCCATGCCAGCGTGGAAAATGGATGTTAGAAGATGATGATGATGATGATATTTTGTTACAAGATATTCAGTGTCATTCTGTCCTTATTTCTGTCAGATAGGTTCTTAGGAATTTCTTAATCTGACACTTGGTTCAATATCACTATTTAGCCTTTGGGTAGCTTTACAAGAGTTTACTTTGTTGCAAATATTTGAGCCAAGTCTCCAATCTGAGGAGGCCCTAAAAAGGGTCATAGACTCTACCCTTCCTACACTGGCTAAGCCATTAACACATACACACATAGCTGAAGTATCTTCAATTAGCAGTGACTATTAATCCAGTTACTTTTGAGGAGAAACTGTTTTAAATATTTCTTGGATAAAGACAAAGATATTCTCTATAAGTTTTCTGAATTTTCTGATTTGAAACTTTTGCATAGAATTGTCTTATTTTTGAGTTGTATTTATTTGTTGAAACCGGAATATTTATATCATGGAAGAGTAATCTAGCGATTGAAGAACCTACCTGAAACTGTCTCATTTTCTTTAGTGTATATTTGAAATTCTCTTTTAGAGAAATTGTTTAGTAATATAGCACCAGAAATAACCAGAAACAAGACTGATTAGGTAAATTAGGTGATTAGGTAAATTAGGTGATTAGGTAAATTAGGTGATTAGGTAAATTAGGTGATTGCCCTGAACACAAAAATCTGGAGGTGCTGCTCAAATTCTTAAACAAAATTTCTTACTCCAACTAAAAATATGAAATCTCAAAAAAAAAAATCTTAAAAAAAAAAGAAAGAGCAGCATAGGTCACTTCTGGAACAGAAGAGATTGGCGGACAGGGTTGGAGTGGGAAAGATGAGTGTCATGTGGTGTTAGACTCTGGTGTTAGAGTTGGCGTCAAGTATTTAAAATTTTCATTAGATATCAGATTTACTCGCTGACATGCATGATAACAATGCTAAAGATTTCTTGTAAATTAATTAGAATTTTCAACTGCAATTTTTAGCTTGTGTAAGGAGGGCAATGCTTGAAGGAATATGAAGAAAAACTTATTGAAAGGGGTACACAGTGTAGGGTTGGGAGAAGTAGGGGACACCAATGTAAGGCTGGAAGAAGAGGGTATGCATTGTAGAACTAAGAGAAGGAGGTGCACATTATAGGACTGCATTGGCTCTGGTCAGAGATTTTACTGCTTGAAATAATGGTATCATCATCAGCATCATCCTTTAACATCCGTTTTCCATGCTAGCATGGGTGGGACGGTACCACAGGAGCTGTTCAAGCCGGCGCCTACAACAGACTCCTGTGGTTTTGTTTTGACAGGATTTTACAGCTGGATGCCTTTCCTAACACCAACCACAGTGTGGACTCCATTCCTATATTAGAAAAAACAAACAAAAAACAAATATAAACATAAAAATTGAGTTTAATGAATATTTCAACTGATAATTTATATATTAAGTAATTTCTTATCTTACAAAATATTGAAATGTAACTAATATGAAGGTTTGCATAGACAAAATGTGATGTGTTTTATTTTGAAAATTTTACTTGAATTGTTTGATAAATTTGTGAAAAACTGATCCACAGTTACACAATACTATGTTTATATAATTAGTTCAACCTACTTATGGAAGTTGTATAAATTACCATCTGTTTTAATTCTGTTTTAATTATATGGCATATGTAATTAGAATCATTGGGTTATTTTCTCTTTGGTTAGTTAATTAGGTAGTTATGGAGCCTTGATACCAATTGCTTTAGTTCTAACATTTAGAATCTACTTAATTTGGAGTTTGAAAAGTTTCGAGCTTTAAAGAATCTTAAAATTATTCAGAAGAAAATAAATTAAGGAAAAAGGGAAAAAAACAAAACCAAAAAAAACCTTATTTATTTTTGAGTAATTATTATCTTTTCACTTGTATCAGTCATTGGGCTGCAGCCATGCTGGGGCACCACCTTGAAGGTTTTTAGTCTAATTGATTGACCCCAGTACTTATTTTTAAGTCCAACTGACTCTTTTGCTAAACCACTAAGTTAAACAAATCAACACCAGTGAGCAAGTGGTGGGTAGGGGACAAAGACACACACACACACACACACACACACACACACACACACGACGGACTTCTTCACCATTTCCATTTACCAAATTCCCTCACTAAACTGGGGCTATAGTAGAAAATACTCACCCAAGGTTCTGTGCAGTAGGACTAAACTTGAAACCATATGATTGCAAATCAAACGTCGACTCAACCACAAAAATAGGATTTGTTTTCTCCCAATTAAGAAGTTGTTTTAAATATTCTTATGGCATCATAAAAGGAGGAAGGGCAGTACTTATGGCTTTTTTAGGGACTCCAAGACTGGTGAGTGGAATGGAGGAAGTCATCCTCAGACAGGACATCTGGTCTGAATTCTTGCAACAGTGTAGGCTCAACAAAAGGCAATCAATGGTCAGGCAATGGTGTTTTAACTGGGTGATGGATTAAAGTCTGTTATCCAAGAACAGGAATGGTCCATCTGGTGGGCTTCAGTACAGTTTTCATTTACCAAGTTTCTGTCACAAGGCTTTGGTCAACCTGAGGCCAGAGTAGAATATATTTGTCCATGGTGTTGTACGGTAATTACAAAGCAAACTTCTTAAGCGCACATCTATAATTACATCCATGAGACATTTTTGTCATCTTCTTAACAGGATTTGTTTCTTATTTTTGTTATCTTGTTTTTGAAAATTCCTAAGTTATGTTTTATTACTGTAATGGGAATTTGGGGCCTTATGGCTGTGTAAAATAACCAACAGGGTTTATTTTGAAGGTGTGAAGTGAGGGGTAGGTATCAATTTGTTTTGTCCCATGAGAAGACATAGAACATAAAATGTCCCATGAGAGGACATAGAACATAAAATGAAAAAGTCTCCAAATTTAGCTGAATTGAATTAAAAAGAAATTTGTTTTTTAGTTAAATTTATTGATGTTTAGCTGACAATTGAATGCTAAATACATGTTTATATTTAAATAATTCATAGGAGTATAAGGATAAAAAAAAATCAGAGCATCCTATGGAACTTAAACTCAGATTTTCTTGTTCATACCTCAGGCTGATTACTATCATACATATCTTTAATAGAATTCACTTGTCGTATACTTGCAAGGTTTAAAATTGTATCAATCCTAGCTTATGCACAGTATGTGCATCCCCTAACTGTGTGCTTTGATAATTGCATCATGAAGTTTCTTCCTTATTTGGCAGTGACAGATCACCAAATTCACTTAAAGCCATTTTAACTCCTGTGGTGACCATAATTCTAGTCCATGTGTTTCAATCAATTTTGAATATAATCAAGAATTTGGATGGGTTGAGTCAAGTAGCTAACTTTACCACTAACTTTAAGTTAGTGTTTGAAACATAACTTCAAAATGTTCTTAGAGATACAATTGTGAAAGGCTGGAGGGTTTTGTATCATAGAACCAAAAGTGATCTTTGGTGACTTGGGTGTCTTAAACCCTTTAGTATTTAAACCAGCCATATCCAGCCAAAATATTCTACCTGTTTTATGTTCAAATTGGCCAGATCTGGTCTCTCACACCTACCCTACAATATTATTCTAAAAATTAACAGTTACCTCATCAAAATATCAAAGTGACAAGATAATGCAACATTAATTAAAAACGTGAATAAATAAGCTTTACAGTTCTAATTCCAAAGTTTAAAATCCGGTTTTGTCCTCGTGAACGGGGGTGGCCGGATTCACCTCACACTCGCAGCAATCGCACTTACCCCCTCCTTCCACTTTGCCCGATTCAGTGCATCCCCCATCCTCAACCCAACCTTCCTACATTCCTCCTCCACCTGCCTCTTCCATGTCCTCTTTGGTCGTCCCTTCCTCCTTGAACCACCCACCTCAAACTCAAAAGCCCTTCACAAAACATGCTCGCCATCCCTCCTCAGCACGTGCCCATACCAACGTACCCCATTCACCCTAAATTAAAATTTAATCAAAATTTCATGTTAATTTGTTTTAAACACCAATAACACAGTTATTTTACTAAATTCTTCATTATCTTCAAAATTAATTGTAGCAAAGGCAGTGCATTTGAACAGAAATATGGTAACAAATGGTTAAATTGTAGTTTTGGTTGAGTGAGTGGATAAGTGGTTTATTGATTTCAGTAAAGTTTGACTATTGATAGAGTGAGAGAAAGGCCGTAAAGGTAGGGTATGGGTTTTCAGGGGTTAAAACAGTTAATGCTCTTTGAAACTATTTTATTCTTTTATTCTTTTACTTGTTTCAGTCATTTGACTGCGGCCATGCTGGGGCACTGCCTTGAAGAATTTTAGTCAAACGAATTGACTCCAGTACATATTTTTTTTTTATAAAGCCTGATACTTATTCTATCAGGCTCATTTGCTGAACCACTAAGTTACGGGAACATAAACACACCAACACCAGTTGTCAAGCAGTGGTTGGGACAGACACACGCTCACACACACACACATATATATATATATATATTATACACAGCAGGCTTCTTTCAGTTTCCATCTACGAAATCCACTCACAAGGCTTTGGTTGGCCCGAGGCCATAGAAGACACTTGCCCAAGGTGCCACGCATTGGGACTGAACCTGAAACCATGTGGTTGGGAAGCAAACTTCTTACCACACAGCCACACCTGCACCTATGAGTAAATAATTTAATTTTCCAACTGAGTAGAGATAGTGATTTAGTCCAATGTATAAATCTGTATGTATTTCCAGGGCTCCAGCTTGGAGATGAAGAAGACAGTGACATTGTATTTTATCTCATGCTGCGAGCTGCCGAACGTTTCTTTGAAGAATACAGTCGCTACCCAGGCTGGTATGATGATCAAATAGAAGGAGATGTTTTTAAATTAAAGGTAATATTGGCTTTAGCTATATTAATTAATTAATCACTTTTCAGTTGATAATCATATTCTGTATTCAGTTTCAGTCCTTACAACTTTCTCACATTTATTATCATTCTCCTTCTTTTCTTATTGTTAATGTCATCCCAATGTGGGAGCATCAGCATATTCAAGGGATCTGCAAGAAATACAAGTCAAATTCCATCAATTCAAACCTTATTGTCTTTTTTAAAAAAAAGAGATACATCATCATCATTGTCGTCGTCATCATCATCATCATCATTGTCGTTTTCATCATCATCATCATCATCGTCATCGCCATCATTGTCATCATCATTGTCGTCGTCATCGTCGTCGTTGTCATCATCGTCGTCGTCATCATTGTCGTTGTCATCATCGTCATTGTCATCGTCATCATCATCATCATTGTTTAATGTCTGCATCTCCACGCTTGCATGGGTCAGACAAGAGTATGTTGGGGCAGAGTTTGCAACAACCAGATGCCAGGTTCCTGTCACTAAACCCCATCTTGTTTCCAAGCAAAGTAATGATTGCCCAGTCTATCGAATAACAAACAGCCTGGATATGTTTTACACACAGAACTGGAAACAAGTGACACCATATTACTACAAAAAGACGGGATGGTTACAGCTGGAATGCTTTTTTATCATTGGTCTACTCAATCATCATGAAGGACAACATTTTTATGTTTACTCTTCAATGGTGATGTTAAGTTAAAGTCTGTCTCAAGCTCACAGGCTTGTTATGGTGAAACTTATCCCAGGTTCTGTAGCATATAAGAGAACAAGAATACAAGACTCTTTCCAGAACAGGACACTGGAATGTCTTCTTAGCTGGTAAGAATGGATTATGGATTCACATCAACGAGAATGAACCACTGGGCTACTATCCGAGTAATATCATCTGTAGAAGAAGGGAAGCCACAATGAACATCGCATATCAATGTCTGAGTTCAGCTGGAACTTCATGGCAGAGACTCCTCCCTATGCATTCCAGGAGACCACCATTTATATCTTCTGCCAGTTCCTGTCATCTGCTTTTAACAATGTCCAGCAAAGCAGATCTATAAAACCCTATCTATAAAACCTGAATCATCACAGACACCTGTCTGAGTAGTGTTTTAAAGATAGTGTATGTCAGCTTGTGATGGTGGCAGTATGTGTGATTTGAGTTCTGTGGGTAGCCTTCAGCCCTTTTTCCATCCAGATTTTTTTAACCCTGTTTTGCATGTTATTATTTATAGCTGTACCCACTTCAAAATATACCTTTTAAAATGATATATTTCATAAATATATACACACACATATACATATATTAATGTTTCATTTCTAATGTATTGGCATTCTACATGTATTTAAATGTTGTTTGTGCTGTTTTATATATTGGATGCCTGATTTTATGAATATTATGAGGCCTCCTCATGGTTTGGCCTGTTCTACCTTATCTGAATGTAATTTTAAAATTTATGATTGTCTTATTTTGTGTTTTGCTGCCATCACCATCAGCAGCAGCAGCACAACAATTAATCATCACCACAACAACCATCATCATCACCTCCACCATTAGTGTTGTGTCCATTTGTCTATGTTTGCATTTGATTGGAGGAGTTTCCAAACACTACCTGCCACATTCCTTGATCATCTCTTCCATGAGATCCAATCTTCTAATGTCTGCCATGACTGCTTCTTCATCATCAGTCTTCTTTAGTCTGTGTTTACATTGGGTACCTTCTTCCTCTGTTATCCCACGTCATATTTTGACCCAGCTCACTACTTCTTCTTACAACACCTTCCTAAGCTAACGCAATCATCTTGCGTACATTTTTTTTTCTTACATTTCATACCCAATCACTTTCTCACTTCACGTGGAATTAAAATAATGATAATGAACTTAAAGTATACAGTGCTCAGTTGTACTTATCAGAAAAGGTAGCCAAAAGTGCATGTGCAGCACATAGAATAATGCACAGAAAGTGAACAGTGGATGAGTCATTCTAAAAAAAAAAAAAAGGTGGGGCGAGCATCAGATGTGCTGTTGGTGAATTTCAGAAAGCATGGAATCTGTGCAGACAAGTCAGAATTACAGCCTCAGCATCACCATCGATAAAACTTCAGTTGTATCATTTATTCCAGATGTTTGACCAAACTTGCCTTGCTTTTAGTATTATTTTAGCTCAAGGGCAGTGGCTTGGTTGAATCGTTAGACCACCAGACATAATATTTTGTAGTATTTCTTCTGGTTCTTTACTTTCTGAGTTCAAACCCCACAAAAGTCAGCAAAGTACCAGTCAAATACTTGGGGCCAGCAGTATTGACTAACCTCCCCCCTCCTCCCTTCAAAATTTCTGACCTTGTGTCTAAATCAGAAACACATATTATTCTAGCTTGTTGTTTTGTTGTTATTGGCTGCTGTGGTGGCTGGTTAGGTTGATGAATGAAAATATGTTTCTTGGGTTGCATGAAGAAGTAACTGAACAACACCCATGAACATTTAACACAAGATTTTATTACACAAAAAGACAAAACTGTGTTGGCCCTTTCCAAATGACAACCAACAGCAATAATTACAGACTAGGAGAAAGATACTGCTTGGAGTTTACAGCAAGCTATTGATATGGCAACATGTGGCTTGCCCAACATAACTGGAAACAAATGTGCTATTTGTGTTGACAGTGGTGTGACAAGAATGGAGACACATGTCACTCGGCTGCCTCAACATTCTGCTATTAATTACCACCAAAAGTGGCCTTTTATAGGGCACAAGAAGATTCTAGAAGATTAGATCACATGATGGCTTGACACTGATTGATTTGCTTGGTAGACCGATCATGTGAAATTATTGTGGTTCACTTGTGACGTCTAACTGCGTATCTAGGGATTCTGTTTCGAATCTCCACTACAAGCTCAAGGGCAGATAAATTAATAAAATTGAGCAGCAGATAAAATGCCTTGCATTCTGTGTTCAAATCCCACTGAGATCAACTTTACCCTTCATCCCTCTGGGATTGATAAAAATAAAGTACCAATCAAGTACTGGGGTCAGTGCTATCAACTAAACCCCTTCCCTCAAAATTGCTGAAATTTGTGCCAAAATTAGAAGCAATTGTTGTTCTAACTCGTTTATGTTTTATTTAATTTTGTTTCAGACGCACGTTAGCAAGCTCCTGATGGAACTAGGTCTCTCTTCTACTTTGATCAAAGATGACTATATCCATGAAATGTAAGTTGATTAATTAAATTTGCCTATCAAAAAGATTCCATGAAACATTAAACAATTGCATGTTCTACAGAGGAAAGGTTAACTCTTCTGTGAACAATAATTAAGCTGAATCTTCTTTACCATTTATCATCATCATCATCATCAATCTCTGAGCATTACCCTCTCTCGAGTCCTAGGAAGTCATAGGGCCAGTTACCTGGTTTTGGGGGTTCCGCATTTACAGCTGAATGCTCTGGAACGACATGAAATAAAGTGTTTTGCTCAAGAACACAATGTACCATTCAGTCCAGGAATCGCGATCATGACTGCAGCATCCTAACCACTAGGTCACACACCTTCAGTTATGTTGTTAATTAACACCTTTGAGAAAGTTGCAAATATTGCATAGTTTCTCTATAAATTTGAGGCTTTATTAAGGTGTTGCACAAAGCAAACGTTTTAAAATATTTAAACCCAAACTTAATTGTGAGTTTTAGTTGAAATTAGTTTAATTAGTGAGTTTGATGCTGTTCTTAAACCCACTGCTCTACCCCCATTATTCCCAATAAGATTTTAGTTACTAGGATAATTCATCATTGTTTTAATGTGCACTTCTCCATGCTTGCATGGTTAGTCCATATTACTCAATAAGAAGCCAAGGGCCAGTTTCCTGGTGTCTCTGGCGTATATATTCCTCCCTGGACAGAACGATGTTCTGTCGCAGGATTACTCATTTTTACCAGCTGAGTGGACTGGAGAAATGAAGTGTTTTGCTCAAGAACACAACGCATCACCCGGTTCAGGAATTGAAACCACAATCTTATGATCATGAGTCCAACATCCTAACCACTAAGCCATGCGCTTCCACCATACTTGCATGGGTCTGATGGAATTCATTGAGATGGATTTTCTACAGCCGGATGCTTTTCCTGTTGCCAACCCTCATCTGTTTCCAGGCAAGGTAACTTTTCCCCATGGCTGGACAAGTCTCTACAGAAAATTGGAAATAATCCACACCATGTCAAGACGCAGAAACACAAACACACACATGCTTGTGCACACACACACACACACACACACACATCTATATACAACAGGCTTCTTTTAGTTTTTGTCTCCCAAATCTACTAGCAAGGTTTTGATCAACCCAACCTTATAGTACAAGACACCCAAGGTGCCACGTAGAGGGTCTGAACCTAAAACGATGTGGTTGGGAAGCAAATTTCTTAACCACACAACCACGTCTCAAAATGTAAACCATTTAATTCTCTCTAATATAATATTGTCTTCCCCTCCTTGTTGCAAACAATTTTTCTTTTCACTAAATCTGTCATAAAAATATATAACATTATATATTCCAACCCATGCCAGCATGGAAAACGGACGTTAAAGGAGGATGATGATGATGATGATGATGATGTTGGTGCCACATTAAAAGCACCCAGTACACTCTGTAAAGTGGTTGGCATTAGGAAGGGCATCAAGTCGTAGAAACCATACCAAAACAGACAAATTGAGCCCGGGCAGCCCTCGAACTGGCCAGCTCTTGCCAAACCATCCAACTTCATGCCAGCATGGAGAATGGACGTTAAATGATGATAAAGATTATGATGATGGTGCACTTTTTTCCAAACAAATGTCTCTAAAAAATCACCCCAGGTCCCATATGCAAAGATGAGCCTCACTTAAACAAGTATTACATGCTTTAATGCACCTAAACCATTTATTTCTGAATATATTCTGCTGCAATTGGGATGCGTCTAATATTCCCATGCATCTTTTATGCCAGCAAATTTGGTACATAGAATTTTAGAAACAAAAAGCCTTGTAATACAATAAGGAAAGCAAAATTAGAATCCCCTGTTCTGCGAAATGTCTTGAATGATTAACCCTTTAGCATTTGGATTGTTCTGTCAAATGTAACGTTTATTTATACACATAGGCGCAGGCATGGCTGTGTGGTAAGAAGCTTGCTTCCCAACCACATGGTTCCGGGTTCAGTCTCACTGCGTGGC
>JAOPUL010000001.1:113787834-113798686 GCA_027564515.1 Octopus rubescens | reverse complement strand
AGTTTCCAGTCAAACCGTCTAACCCATGCCTGCATGGAAAAAGAGACGTTAAATGATGATGATGATGATATATATATCATCATCATTTAGCATCTGTTTTTCCATGCTGGCATGGATTAGCCGGGTTGACTGGAGACTCGCAAGCCGGGGATCTGCACCAGACTCCAGTCCGTTTTGGCTTGGTTTCTATAGCTGGATGCCCTTCCTAACACCAACCACTCCAGTGAGTGTACCGGGTGCCTTTAACGTGTCACCGGCATGAGTGTTTTTAACGTGTCACCGGCATATATATATATATATATTATCTACCAAATCCACTCATAAGGCTTTGGTTGGCCCAGATCTATAGTAGAAGACACTTACCTAAAATGCCACACGGTGGGATTGAACCCTGAACCAGCTACACCTGTATCTGTATCAAGATAATTTTGTCAAAGGATCTTAAAAGTAGAATATATTTTTATTTCCATTAAAAAACCGGATTAAATAATTTTGAGTAGACAATTTTTATGAAATAGCAATAATTTGAAAGAAATTTAGTTCAGTATTGGAACAAACGACCTAATTTGATATTTATACGGATTATAAAATATATTATTCTCAGTAAGTGATGTTGCTAGGGCTTATATGAGGCTTCTTTGAACACGACATTAACAGGCAGGTTTGATTAATTAATTCTCATTATCCTCCACTTAAACGACTGAGCAATATAGAATACAGCATTCTATTCACAAAGTTATTTACAAAATTAAAAATGCTAATTGCAAAATAGTAATTTCAACTGCCGGTTTAGCTTAATCATCTCTATCATCCCCAGCCACCATTAGCTCAAAAACTTCACTGTAGTTCTGTTTTTCATCAACAGTCTTGACGGCTACACTTTTATATTTCTGAGATGAGGAATTTTATATTATGTATTAGTTGGGGTGGTATCTTCATCTTGGTTGTTGCTTTCGCTACGTTTCGGCTGTTGCATGCTCCAGCCTTCTTCAGGTGTCTTGTGATTCAACTTAGTGCCCTGTCTGGGATTGAACTCAGAACCTCAAGGTGACTGCACTGCATTAACCAGTGCCTTTATCCACAACACTATGCTTGTGGGCACTAAGGGGAATCGCAAGACACCTGAAGAAGGCTGGAGCGTACACAGCCAAAACATAGTGAAAGCAACAATTAAGATGAGGACACCACTCCGACTAATCTGGAAAGCTGTGTATAATACCTATGCAAGCCCTCTGAGCCTGGTGAAACTGATGTAGTTGTTAAATGCTTGTGTGTGTGTGTAGGGCTGGATTTATAGGGGGGCAAAGGGAGTGATTGCCCTGGGCCACCTTCGATATCGGGGAGGCTCCAGCTACAAAGGATATGGAGCACTCAATACAGGGATACCCCACCTCCCAACAATCTTGCATAAAGAGGCTCTCTTAAAAAAAAGATTCTCTTTTATGATAAATAACCATAGATTTCTCCACGTTACCGACACCAATAATTTTCCAAGATTTAAATTCTTTTGTATGAGAGGCGCCCGAACTTGAAGTGCCCTGGCCCCCCATAGTTTAAATCTGGTCCTGTGTATGTGTGTGTCCCCTACTGCTTGACAACTGGTGTTGGTTTGTTTATGTCCCTATAAGCAAAAGAGACTAATCGAATAAATATCATACTTCTCAGAAAGTAAGTATTGGAGTTGAATTGTTCAACAAAATCCTTCACGGCAGTGCCTCGGTATAACCACAGTCCAGGGAATTCCAGAAAGTTGACATTTTGAGGGAGAAGGATTGGTAAAGATACTGTATGGGTACAGGTGTCAAGAAGAGCAGAGACAGGCATGTTGGGTAAAATCAGTATTGAAACTTCCGGTCTAAGTGCATTAGGGTATACTTTAACAGCCAACCATTTGCAAGAAAAACAGACACATTTCCACTTGAGTTTTGAATTCTGAAGTTGAAGTTCAATAAAATGATTTGATTCTGAGCATTGGTTTCATCTAACAACAGGTATTCTTGCTCCTTCATCAGCACCATATCCAACCCAGAACAGGTATTCAACAATTGATGTCAAACGACGAATGTAACTCATCGAACTGGAAGTCTTTGATAAAACATTTTCTTATGTCTTACACACTTATATTAAATTAATTATTCAAAACATTTGTGATGGTGTATGGCTTAGTGGTTAGGGTATTTGGCTCGTGGTTGTAAGATTGTGAGTTCAATTCCTGGTAGCATGTTGTGTCCTTGAGCAAGACACTTTATTTCACATTGCTCCAGTCCACTCAGTGGCAAAAATGAGTTGTACTTGTAATTCAAAGGGCCAGCCTTGTCAAGTTCTCCCTGAGAACTACATTAAGGGTACACATGTCTATGGAGTACTCAGCCACTTGCACATTAATTTCATGAACAGGCTCTTCTACTGATCGGATCAACTGGAACCCTCATTGTTGTCATAACTGGTGGAGTGCAGTTAATTAAAAATTTACATTCTGATTTCAAATCTTGCTGATAAAATCAGAATCAGTCAAGTGTTAGGATTAATTAAATTAAGTACCCATTTATGCATGCTACATATAAAAGAAATAGTGACATCGTCCATATAAAAAGAAATAGTGACACCATCCATATAAAAAAAATAATGACATCGTCATATTTTGTATTCATAGTGACATTGTCATTATTTAACATCTGTTTTCCAAGCTGGCAGGAGTTGGATGGTTGAAGAGGATTCGATGAGCCAGAGGACTTCCATGAGCTCCAATGTCTGCTTTGGCATGGTTTCCATGGCTGAATATCTTTCCTAATGCCAATCACTTTACAAGATGAACTAGGTGCTTTTTTCCATGGCTTTGGCAAGTAACTCACAAGACAAGCCCCCCCCACCCCCTCAACTGAGTGGAGGGCATAGTAGAGAGGGAGGTGGCTCTGTACCAAATATTGAGAGGGACAGGAACAGGTGTCTTGCTGTTGAGGAGATACTTAGCTACCCCCAGCTGAGGAAAGAGAAAAAATGGTGGTGGTGACAAGTTGTCAGGTCATAACTTCAAAGCACAAGAAGGTGAATATAAGAGAGAATAGGGATTGGAAAGGGTGGGTGGGTAAGTTTGCAGGAATGTGAAAGAATGTGAGAATGACAGGTGGATAGAGATGGGGATATAGGTGACTGCAGTGAATGGAGAAACCCAGGTGAAGGTATGGTCAACAGTGAATATCAGTTTGGGGGTGAAGGAAATAGAAGTGAGTCAGGGAAGAGGAGGAAGTGGCAGTGCAAATAAATGTGGGGGAGAGCAACAGTATAATAAAACAGTAGATAGAAAGAAATAAGATGATGTGAAATGCTGGGAAGAGAGCGATGCACAGTGACATAAATGGAGGTCAGAAGTATGTATGCAAAGGTGGATATAGTGACAAAGGCGGTGGGGATGCTAATGGCAGACATGAGAGTGTTGAGAATGAAAGCAGATATGAAAAAGGTTGGGGGTGGGTGGGGGTGTTAAATATGTAGTATCTTCTTCCTCATTTAACGTCCGTTTCCATGCTAGCATGGGTTGGACAGGTTTTACCTAATGGCTCTTCTTCAGGCCTCTCGATCTTGTGTAAGGCCTGGTCGTAATCTCAACTTCCTAACGTCATACCTAACTAACTGGGTCCATGTTTTACATGGTCTACCCCTCCCTCTAATTCTGTCAACCTCAATAAACCTAATCACCTGGCTTAAAGCCACCTCCTTCAATACTACTCCCTTACCTCAGTTGAGGGGGGGTGTGTCTTACGAGTCACTTTAGTGGCAGTACACATAAAATGCACTCTGTACACTATGTAAAGTGGTTGGGATTAGGAAGGGCATCTAGCTGTAGAAACAATGCCAAAGCAGACATTCGAGCTGGATGAACTCCTCTGGCTCACCAGCATGGGAAACAGACGTTAGATGATGTGTTTAGAGGTATTGACAATAATACACTGAGGTGATTTAGTACATCCTCCATCATCATCATCCTCCTTTAACGTCTGTTTTTCCATGCTGGCATGAGTTGGACAGTTTGACTGGAGCTGGCAAGCCAGAGGGCTGGCAAAGGTTCCAGTCTGTGTTTGGCTTGGTTTCTATGGCTGGATGCACTTCCTAACACCAACCACTCCAGAGAGTGCACAGGGTGCCTTTAACATGTCACTGGCACCAGACTCTCGGCGCTAGCGCTTTTTACGTGGCACCGGCACTGGTCTCTCAACGCGGCTGCTAGTTTCTATTTAGCTACATTGGTATAATATATATGTAATGTTGTTTACATACATCCATGTGAGTACATGCATGAAAGTTGATATTTTTACTTCTTGCCCGAGATTGTCTGAGCAACAAAAAAAAAATACCCCAAAAAGACTGGTCATGTTTAACTTCAGGTGAACATTATATCCTTTAGATATGTGCTGTTAAATGGTATAAAAAGTTCTTTTCTTGTAAAATAAATGAATAATAAATAAATAAATAAATAAAAAGGGTTTATGAATGGAATAGCTACCCATCTAACCCATGCTAGCATAGGAAAAAAAAACAAGCTAGGCATAAAGAAGTAAATGAATGATATACTTGTGTGTATGTGCATGTATGTATAAAGTCTCCACATTAGTTGGCAGTGTTACTTTAGTACAATGCGTCATGTATATATGTATGTATGTATGTGCAGGTGTAGCTGTGTGGTAAGAAGCTTGCTTCCCAACCACATAGTTCCGGGTTCAGTTCCACTGCGTGGCACCTTGGGTAAGTGTTTTCTACTATAGCCCTGGGCCGACCAAAACCTTGTGAGTGGATTTGGTAGACGGAAACTGAAAGAAGCTCGTCGTGTATATGTATGTGTGTGTGCGTACGTGCAACATGTTAAAAATATCCGTGCCAGTGACACGTTAAAGGCACCCGGTATACTCTCTGGAATGGTTGGTGTTAGGAAGGGCATCCATCCGTAGAAACCAAGCTAAAAACAGACTGGAGTCTGGCGCAGCTCCCCGGCATGCCAGTTTCCAGTCAAACCGTCTAATCCATGCCAGCATGGAAAACGGATGCTAAATGATGATGATGTATGTATATGAAGTTTCTGTCAAAACTTGGGCATTATTAAGCAATTCTGCAAATATGATGAAGTGAAATGAAAGGAAAATTATATACTTTTTAGTCTTGTGATCATACCAACATTGTTCTCTCTCTCTCTCCCCTCACCCCCCATTACCTTCATCACTGGTAGATAAGTTTTAATAAATCCCATTTCCCTAAATCTGGTTAGCATTATTATTATTATTATTATTATTATTTACGTATATATTTTTTCCACCTCCTCAAATGTTGAGATGGTTGATCTCATCTACTCCGTTTCCCTCCACCCCCACCCCTGCACATTGATGTTACACCATCTCTGAGTTTAATGTACATGATTCAACTTCAATTAGGTAAAGCCCTGAAGGGAATTAACGATTTTTATTTAGTTGGAATGTGTACAATTGTCATAGTGATAATAATAATAATAATCTGATCTAAAGCCCACCTGTACCACAGGTGTGTTGTCACAAACCCTTTTTGATGTCTCCAATTTCTAATTGCCTCCTAAGATTCTCTTTATACATGAAAGGATTACAAATGTATCTTATTGATTTACTATCATTTTAAGAAAAAGCAGAAAATCTTGCTCCTGGTGGTTCTTTGTAGATAATTGACTTCCAATATTCAATTAGTCTGCTAACTTTCCTTGTAGATGAAAGTTAATAAAACAGAATGCAGTTTACCCTTTTAATGATAATGAAGTTAGCTGCAATAATATTTCATTCGGTAAAATATTTAAAAATTACCTTAGTTTAATTGTTTCAACATTCTGTTGACTCGCTGGTTGGCGTTATTGTCTCTGATTTTAAATTATGAAACTTTAAATATATGAAACTCATTAATCCTGTCTCTTTCTTTTCCTTTTTTCTTTCTTATATCTGCTTTTTTTTTTCTTTTTTTTTTTCTTTCTTTTGAAATATGCACATTTGTCGGCACAGTCATGGCTGTGTGGTTAACAAGCATTGCTTTGCAACCACATGGTTTTGGGTTCAGGCCCATTGCGCAGCACCTTGGGTAAATGTTTCCTACTATAGACCTGGGCCGACCAATACCTTGTGAGTGAATTTTGGTTGACAGAAATTGCGTGTGTGTGTGTATGTGTGATCATCGTTTAACATCCGCTTTCCATGGTGGCATGGGTTGGACTGGAGCTGGCCAGCTGGAGAGTTGTCCAGACTCCAATTGTCTGTTTTGGCATGGTTTGTAGCTGGATGCTCTTTCTAGTGCCAACCACCTTACAGAGTATGCTGGGTGCTTTTTATGTGCCACGGGCAAAGCTGTGCATGCGTAGCACTGGTACGAGTGCATTATATGCGACACCGGCACAAGTGCTCCTTACGTGACACCGGCACCCACTTTTTGTCGATGTCATAAGAACTTTTGAGAGAATGTAGAATAATTCTTCGTTGGAATTGGTTCCCGAAGTACATAAAGCTATAAATAATAGCATGTAAATATTGGGTTTGAAAAACCTTTTTGGATAGAAAAAGTTGACTATGTAGTTTGAGAACCAATTCCAAGAAAGAATGTGTGTATGTGCCTTTGTGTTTGTTCCCCTGCACTGCTTGACAGCTGGTGTTGGTTTATTTGTGTCTCTGTAACATAGCAGTTTGTCAAAACAGACTGATAGAATAAGTACCAGACTTTTACAAAAAGTACTTGAGTTGCTTTGTTCTGTTAAAACTCTTCAAGGTGGTGCTCCAGCATGCAGGGCTGGATTTATGGGGGGCAGGGCGAAGGGGTGATTGCTCCGGACCCATCTCCCAGCAATCTTGCATGAAGAGGCTATCTTTCAATATACAAACATATCTTGACGTCTTAAAAAATGTAATGGTTTCTCTTTTATGATAAATAACCATAGATTTCTCCATGTTACCGACACCAATAATTTTCCAAGATTTTAATTCTTCGGTATGAGGGGTCCCTGAACCTGAAGTATCCCGGGCCCCCCAAACTTGAAGTGCCCCAGGCCCACCATAGTTTAACCATTTAGTATTCATATTATTCTGTCAAATGTAATGTTTGCGTATTTATATTGTTTTAAATTAGTCATGTATTATCTTGTAGTTTAGAGATTTCGATGATGTGACTGTTTAATTTTAGAATGACATTGTAGGGTTGTGGTTAGAATCCGGAACTGGCCAATTTCAACATAAAACAGGTTAAATAGTTTGGCCTGATATGGCCGGTTTGACTGCTAAAGAGTTAAATCCGGTCCTGCCAGCATGGCTGCAGTCTAATGACTGAAACAAGTAAAAGATAAGATTTGTTAAACATGATAGATAAGTCTTATTTAATTGCATACTTTATTAGTTTCATAATAAAAATAATATAAAAAAGTACTGTGGTTGACTTGTTAATCAATCAACTGTATTTCCTTGTTCTTGGGTCCGTATTGATACGGTTGGCATTCAGAAAAGCATAAAACTCTTTTTCTAATCAGTTAGAGGAATGTCTGAATTTTTGCTTCAGAGATGTAGGCATGGCTGTGTGGTAAGAAGCTTCCCAACCACATGGTTTGGGTTCAGTCCCATTGCGTGGTACCTTGGGCGAGTGTCTTCTACTATAGCCTCGGGCTGACCAAATCCTTGTATAGGCGCAGGCATGGCTGTGTGGTAAGAAGCTTACTTCCCAACCACATGCTTCCGGGTTCAGTCCCACTGCGTAGCACCTTCTACTATAGCCTCAGGCTGACCAAAGCTTTGTGAGTGGATTTGGTAGAAGGAAATTGAAAGAAGCCCATCGTATATGTATATATATGTGCTGGTGACACATTAAAAATACCCGTACCAGTGACATGTTAAAGACACCTGGTACACTCTCTGGAGAGGTTGGTGTTAGGAAGGGCATCCAGCCGTAGAAACCAAGCCAAAAACAGACTGGAGTCTGGCGCAGCTCCCCGGCTTGCCAGTTTCCATTCAAACCGTCTAACCCATGCCAGCATGGAAAACACGCTAAATGATGATGATGATCTCATTCATGCAAGCGTGGGAAGCAAAAAATAAATAGAAAGAGGGTGGGGTGTGGGAATACCTAATTTTAAATGAAACTGAAATGTTTTAATAAACTAGGATGAGTCTACAATTGAAAGCATTTGTTTTTTTTTTTTGTTTTTAAATATTTTTTAAATACTTTTTTTTTTGTTGCTAATAATATAACCTGCACACTTTTATTTCATTCTAAACACTAGTTAAATGGTTATTCATGAGTCCATTTCTTAAAGCGAAATTCCAAATAAAGATTGAAATGTGTTTTGGTTTATTTCAATTGGGTGTGTCTCTCCGAAGCCTTTTTTTCTGCTTAAATGAATCATTTATAGGCAAAGTGGTTTGTTGGAATGATTATAATATTTCCAACTTATTTTCTGTCTGATTTAATGTCAGGGAAAAAAGGTATTTTATTAATTTATTTTTGAATTTGGAATTTTCCTCTCATTTCAGATGGAAACAGCTGTTTAGCATTATCTAGTAAATCAATCGATATTATTTGTGTTAGAAAAACTAGTTTTGCTCCATTGATTTCCGTTTCTGGTATTCTTTGTTTTATACTATGTATTAACAAATCTTACTCTGTTTAGTTCTTTCAATGCTGCTGCTTCTTCTTCTTTTTTTTTTTTTTAAATTCTAATTTTAGTCATCCTTTGATTTTCTTTTATGTCTTCTTAATAAAAGAGGTCTAATACAGAAGAAGGGTATTATTTATTGGCAATAGATAGGGTGTTATGGTTTTGTACAAATCAGCCTCAACCAAGCTAACCTATGATCATGAGCATTTCAGCCACAACCATTCCCATTCCCATCTCTTTTTAAGACATGCTGCACTGCATGATCTAATGTGTCCTTTACTTATTTTTCCCTTTAGCATTTAAACCGGCCATATCCGGCCAAAATATTCTACCTGTTTTATGGTCAAACAAGCTAGACCTGATTTCTCACACCAACCCAACAATAATTCTAAAAAATTGACAGTTACCTCATCAAAATTTCAAAGCTATGAGATAATGCATGATTAATTGAAAACAATGAGAATAAATTAGCATTACTTTTGACAGAATAATGTGAATGCTTAAGTGTTAAGACAGAAGCATGTGACTTTCGGGAAATTTGGCTGCTATTTCTAGCAGGGTAAGTAACTACATCTATGTGGTTCTTCATTATCTTGTGATAGAGAAACTGTTAACAAATGTCTCTTTGCTGTTCTATAACAAAAACTGGTTTTTGTTTTGAACCTGGAGGTAGTGTCCTCCTAAAATATTTTGGGAAATTATATTCCTAATTTCTTCAATGTATTTATTTAACAATGAAGTTTACCTAGTGTCAGTTAGATTGTTCCTAGACTATGATGTCTGTGTAGTATTTGATGGAGGTGCTGTTTAATATTGACTCGTACAAAGTTTGGTTGAGATTGTATTAGGGTTAATGTAATGAATCATTTTCAAAATTATTACATGTGAAGCCTTTTCATTTAGAAGAAACAAGCAATTAATGCTTAATTAACAGGAAGATATAACATGGTATTTAATTTCATTTGAAGGTCGACATTTACTCAAGTTTGCATTCTTAGCGGTTTTTTTTAAAATGTGTCTTTTTTTTTGTTTTTGCTATTATGTTTTTTAATAAAAGATACAATAAATTCTTGTTGGTGTATGTTTGTTCTTTTGCTTGTAATCTTGACAAAATGAGATGTTTATGTTATTTACATTATATACATTGGACGGATATGTGTCCTCATCTTGTATTGTTGTTTACACAGCGTTTCAGCTGATGTCCTCTCCAGCCTTCATCAGGTGTCCTGGTGGTGTTATTATTTTTTGTTCAGGTCGCTGCCTGAAATTGAACTCCAGGACACCTGATGAAGGCTGGAGAGGACATCAGCTGAAACGCTGTGTAAACAACAATACAAGATGAGGACACACATCAGCCGAAATGTTGTGTTAACAACAATACAAGATGAGGACACATATCCATCCAATGTATATAATGTACATAATTCCTCGTTTCAATAATATAGAACAATGAGATGTTTATACATTTTAAAACTTGACTGAATCAATTCATATCCAATTAAATGCTTATATTGCTGCTCACTTAATTAATAATTAGTTTTCCCAAGTCACTCCTCTTTCAGTAGTAGTGAGTGAGTTTGCTCACTGTTTGGAACTGTTGTTTTCAGCATGAATTGGTTTGTAAATTTATTCAGGGGAGGGGGGGAATTAATTGATTAAAAGGAAGAATTTGCAACAGCTAATTGAATAAGATATCAGCTTATTGAATAAGGGATTGAGATTTTAAGCCCTATCATTGGTACTGAGCTCTGGGTAAAGAATACTTCTTGTTCTATTCTGATTGTGGGGAAGAAGAGGAAGAAAAGAGTAAGGGGTTAACATTGGAGTATTGGAAACTTAGAATAAGTTTGGTAGTCTATACTGCTGAGACCAAATTTCACATAGAATCAGATTTTGTAAGGTTTTGTATAGCTGCTGGACAATTTCATGACCAAGGACTCAGAAGTATTTGATTTCTTGACCCGAAAGTCTAAAAATAACATTACTAAGGCTGTATCCAAAACCAAATCATAGAATTTGACTGAAAAGAAATTAACTAATGCAAAGTAAAATTATGACTAAATGAGTTTTGGGGTGTGTGTGTGTGTGTGTATATATAAAATAAGCGCAGGCGTGGCTGTGTGGTAAGAAGCTTGCCTCACAACCCCATGGTTCCGGGTTCAGTCCCACTGCGTGGCACCTTGGGCAAGTGTCTTCTACTATAGCCTTGGGCCGACC
>JAOPUL010000001.1:113702845-113714519 GCA_027564515.1 Octopus rubescens | reverse complement strand
TTTTATCCGTTGTTTGTTTAGGGTATAAATTTGTAGTTAAGTAAAAAAAATCGTAATTACTGGTTTGTATGTAAACAGGTGGTTGTTGCTAGTCGCCTTAATGTTTAAGTATCTTAATTTCCTAACAAGAATCGTTGTTGGTTTGGTTGTTGGTTACATGTGTTGAAAAGTATTATTATAACACATAAGTGCCGGTTTCAAATCTCTGAAGGAGTTGCAGGCGAGCTGGTTTTTATTTAAGCAACAAAGTGTGACACACACCACAGGTACAAAAGAATAACATTAGCGTATTAATATTATTGATTTGCTGGACTCGTGGAAAATTCACGGAAAACATAAAAAATGTAAGCATCTGTAAATTGTGTGCTGGTACCATGAGAAATATTTCTATATTGTGACAGTTAAAGGCGGCGAGGTCCGGAAAATTATCTTATTTATTTACTTTTGTTTTCATGACGTAGAAAGCGACGTTTGCTTTGAACTCAGAGTAGAAACAGAAAGCTGTATGTAGTTATGTATGTACGTGTGGATCGAAGCTAGTGGGTGTACGTGTGTGTGCGCACGCCTTGTTCAGCTGTATTTATTTGTAGTCAGTCACACACGCACATAAACACACACACATACATCAATTCTCTTTCATATACACGTACACACATAAATACAAACGCATACATCTTTTTCGTATGTATGTGTGCGTGTGTATGAGACACAGAGACTGAGTGAGATGACACCGTCTACACGTCGAGAAAACGAAAGTAAAAAAATAAAAAATGTTTACGGACATTACCGAAAGTGTGACACACACGTCAGGTACAAAAAAAGGACATTAGCGTATTAATATTATTGATAATTACGAATGTTCCGAATTCCAGTTGTCAGAAGATTTAGTGAATAAATACGTGTACCAAGAAATTCTCATGTTGTGTGTATATATATATTGGAAAATGTGTGAAATCCTTGGTACAGTAAGGTATATTTAAAAAAGAGGAAAAGAATGATTTCACTTATAGTTCTAAAAAGTTTTTAATTTTATATTAAAAGTAAAAATCTTTAGAACTACAAGTGAAGTCATTCTTTTCCTTTTTTTTTTCATATATATATATATATATATATATATAGTGGAAATTTACATAAAAATAAAAACAAGTAGGTATATTAGTTTGACGCTCAAGGAAAAAAAAGGGTGAAGAAAGTCTTTTACGTTTCGAGCCTTTCGCTCTTTCAACAGAAAGAAAATAGGGAAATTAGGAGAAAAAAAATGAAAAGCTTTCTTTGGTTTAGCTTTCAGGCATGGTTATAGTGGCTTTCTCTCTTTCATTTGAAATGTTGACTCTATTTGTATTAAAATGTTGTCATTATGGTAACTATACATCAACTGATAAGGTGGGTTTCTATTATGATATGGTTTCTAAATATTGATTCCACCTGCTTATATTGGTCACATGTAAGTCCGTGAAGTCAATATCCAGTGCAAAACAGCTCTGGTGCCAATGTTTTCCCCCTGTTGCTCTCTTAACTACCCCCCTTTCCTTGCTTTCCTCCTCATAGCTCCTATTTGTGTTACAGCTTCATGAGCTGTACTCACCCTCATGAGAAAGCCTTCAGTCTACCGTCACGCACTACTGCACCATATGTGCAAGGCATTCGACATCTGCTGGACGACAGTGTTTTAGAAGAGTCACCATGTGCCTCGAATGAAGGTTCCATGTCGGGGAAAATGACAGGTAAGATATTTGAAAAATATTTTCTAAATTTGAAGAATTTAATTGCAAATGGCCACAACATGTACATGCATTTATACATTTTCCTCTAAAATTTCCATTAATTTCTCCTAAGATTTATGTATTTTGTGACATACACACATCACTGTGTAACATATTGCATTGTATATGCTTATGTATTTGAATGCAAATATAGTTGTCTCAAACACACTGGCATTGATTTCCCACATACTTGTTATGTACTTACCTTTCCACATATCAACTGTTACAACTCTGCAGACATTCACCCTTGCACATAATTCATAATCTATATCTGCACTCGCAGAAGACAATTTCATATACATTAAAAGAAATTTTTTCTTACAGTTTTACCTTGGTAGGATATAAGCTTATATAGCATATATGCTGAAAGCATTTAGCAGTACTTTAGTTTCCATATAAATATTTGTTACTTTCAATTTCTTTTGTTATAATCTTAACTAATTAGTGTTTCTCATAATGTTTAATTAAATCAAGTATTGAATTGTCAGAAATGGTAGAAAACTGAACTGAATACCTAAAGTATTTAGTTTTAGGTCTCTCTATTCTGATTTCAAATCCAACCACAATCAACTTTACCTTTCATCTTTTTAGGGTTAATAATATAAGAATAATATACTAGCCTCGATTTCAATCAACTCTATCCCCCCCCCCCACTGCAATTTGAGGTTTAGTTCTTTGTCAAAACATAGCAATTTTTGCTTAACCCTTTAACATTCAGATTACTCTGTCAAATGTAATGCTTATTTATTCACATCACTTTGAATTAATAATGGATTATCTCATAGCTTTGGGATTTCAATGATGTGATTGTTTACTTTTAGAATGAAAATGTAGGGTAGGTGCGAGAGGCCATATCTGGCCAGATTGAACAAAAAACAGATAGAATATTCGGGCCGGATATGGTCGGTTTGAATGCTAAAGGGTTAAATCTATTCAATATGTCTGACTAATAAATTTAATATTTTACCAAAATGTAACCTGTTGTTTAAACATTATTTTACGCATGCACACACACACACACACACACACACACACACACACACACACACACACACACTGAAATGTTTTTCTTTTGTTATTATATAACGAATATATTGTGCCAAATTTTGAGAAAAGTTTTTTATTTCTTAATATATACTACTTTGTTCTTTTAGCTTTTGATCGCGATATCACATTCACATGTAATGTTGAGTCAGATTCTTTTTGGCCAGCTATTGAAAGGTAAATATTGGCAACCATTACATTTGTTTTATATAACCAGCAATTTGTTTCTAATAAAGACTCTGCTACCATCTTTCCACAGTTTTAATTATTTTAATCTAAAGTTTTGGCAATCGTTATTCTTTTTGTTTTAATGATTTTATTACTGAAATGTAACAAACTCCCATGTAATTAATTACTGCAGCAATAGTTATTCTCCTGTGGTTAGGGTGTTTGGCTTACAATCATAAGGTTGTGAGTTTAATTCTTTGATTGGGCTGCACATTGTGTCCTTCAACAAGATACTTCATTCCACATTGCTCCAGTCTACGCAACTATAATAATTAAGTACCAGCCAGGGTGTTGGTGCAGCCCTCTCTCCCTTACATTCTCAATGTTCTGTTCGGTTAAGGCTGAAGGGCCAAACTGGTATCTATATATGTTTGCAACTACTTAGGCACCAAAAACAAGTTAATGAGAGCATGGTTCTTGTTACCAAATCATACCTGGCTGTACTTATTACCCTCTAGTTACTAAATCTGCACATTGCATTTTCTTTTTCTTTTTATTACATTTTAAAATATTTTCATAAATTTCAGAACCCGTGGCTCTGAAGACACTCATGATAAATTTGAAACAAGTTTCACATATGAAGGGTGCTTACGACGTAAAACGTTGCTCAAAGAGGGAAAAAAACCTACTGTAAGTTTTGTTCATATCTGTTATATGACATATTGCTAAAGTGTAGAATTTGTGTGCAAAAAGAATTGCCATAATTAATTACATGGATTATTAACCATGAAATGTATTTAATTTCTCATTTTTTTGGGTTATTTTTGTTATTTTCCTTGCTATGTTTTAATGGAAATTGTATGTACATAATTTTAGTTACTGACTTTGAGTTCTCCTTTGGCATTGAAAATGTTTAGAAATATTTTGTTGTGTTGGAAAATAGTTGCTCATTTAATAGCTTCTTAGCAATAAGTTTGCGGGGTGGGGAATCTGGAGAAGATTTGATGTAGCTTTAATAATTCTGATGTAAACGAGATACTGGTGTTTGTGGCAATTGTATATGTTCATATAAATATTGTAACAAATTTAGGAAAGCAAACGATTTTCAGATAGTTAAATTTAGAGAAGACTGGATATATTTAAGAATTATGATAAATGAAAAGAAATCTTCTTGAGAAATGTGTTTAGAGGAACAAAATAATTCCCCAAAATCTCTTTCAAATATTTTGCATTCACTGATTAAAATGTTGAATTTTGGAGCAGTACACGTTTGTTTGGTACTGAGGTAGTTTTTTGTTCTAAATTACTCAAGAAATTTCAGTTTCTGCGGAGTTACCTCCCTTTATACTTCTACCATTTACGTTGTAACAATTCTTGCCTTCGTTGTTCATCTACCTTGTGAATACCAATGTCCACACATGTTGAGTCTTATAGAAAAATGGTAAGTAGGAATAAAAAAATAAATGGTAGGATGTTAGTGGTGTTTTGTGTTTTAAATATATCTATTCTTATCTATTTAAAAATAATTACTAGCATTTTTTGCACAGGATCACAAACTTTTCAGTGGAGTTATAGTGTTGATTAGCTGAACCTTGCAATAAAGGAACCAAAGGCAAAATTATCTCCCTCATTAGCTTTGTCTAAAAAATTTCTAGTAAAATAGTGGTGAAAATATGTTCTCTAAAATTTTAATAATGAAATTAATTGTATATTTATTAGATAACTCCTTCTGTAGTGACAAATTTATTATGACATTATTTCTGTTATTTCAGTAAGTTGGACCTTAGTCATTATTGTTGTAAGGATATGTCACATGATTCAGTTTATGGAGTCTTAGATATTGTTATATTGTATCTGTCCTAAAGATTTTATAGTTGCAGTGAAACTTTACTGACATTCATTCTTGTTCATTAAGTATTTATATTCTTTTGTTATTTTATATTATTTTATAAATCACTTTTTACTTTTCCACTATTACATAAAAGTGATTTTTATCCATACAACTTTATCTATAACAAATTGAGTATTAATTCAAATTACTGAATGAAAAATTAATTTTACATTAAAATTTGTTAAATCTAAATCTTTTTATTTTGTTTATAGGTGTCATCATGGACACGGTACTGGGTTGCCTTGTGGGGTTCCTCGTTAATTTATTATCCAGCAAAATCTTTACGAGGAAGTGAACGAGCTTCTGTAAGTTATCATTGTATTAGATTTAGTTTTGAACTTTTTTTTTATTTTGATATATTGTATTTATTTGTGTATAAGCCACGCCCCTTATTTAGTATTAAATCTTGGTAACAAAATTGTTTTCCCCTTTATACTTTTACCTTTATGCCGTGTATAAGTCGCAACCCTGGTTTTTAGTTAAGCACAAATAAATGATACTGAAGTCAGGATAACTGTGAACGCTGTTATCTCTGACCAAGGTAGATAACTATGTTTACTCCTATTTACCACAATGACAGATAACTGTTCTACTTTGACAATTGAGTAATTAATTAACAGCTCTAAAAACAATCCATTCACCAAAACGCCATCACAGTCTTGTAAACATGTAAAAATAGATTAAAAACAGTAACAAAAAAAAAAAAAAAAAAAATACTCCACTTTTCATTACAAGTATTGAATCTAAGGCTGTTATGTCTCCTGTTTATAGCTTTTCACCAATTTACTACAACATTCTTGGTTTTACTTGTAGGAAAAAAAAATGTTCCAATATTCTGTGTCTTATCCCACCCCAGTTTTCATGTCATTAATGGAGAATCAGTTTGATTTCAGTAGCTCAGTGCTTGACATCTTTATAAATGCATGTCAATTGTTTACAACAATGAGATATATTTAAAGTAAAATCCTGTTTTTATTGCAGTTCAAATCTTGTCCAAGCAAAATGGTTTCGATAATCGGGTGGATGGTCGTCATGGGATGTAATCCTTTCCAGCCAGATTCATTCAAACTGTCAAATCCCACTAAAGGTAATTTTCTTGAGTTCAAACTTCTATTCTTTGTTACGTGATTGGCTGTACAAACATTATTCATATATTGCACTAAAAAAATTGAAATAAAACCATCCAATCTTACAACCAATTTGCAGCTTTAATACTTTTAATATATTTCTGTTGAAATACACTGCTTTTTGTTTCAATTAATTGCGAAATTAATGAAGAATTCAGAAAAATAACTTTGTTGTGACTAAGCTGGTTTTTTGAAATTAACATATTTTGATCGAAGGTTTTAATAAAGCACTTTAAAACAGAAAGATTGTAACATAGAATGAGGAGCAGTTGCAGGTGGGTTGGTATCGAAAGGGTTTAACCCTTAAATGGCAGGAAAGGGCTGCATGAATGTGTGTGCCAAACAGACAAAAAAAAAAAAAATTTTTTTTCTTATGGGTAATTTTTAATACTTATTTTCATTTTAAATATGTGCAAAAACTATGAAAATGATATTTTAACTCTTTTAGATTATGAAAATAAGAACAAAAGAGCAAAGAACAAAGTATACATTTCATCTAACTTTGTATTTACCCAACATTTTGCTATGTGAAATTTATATTTTGATCTTTTTCAATGTTCAAGGAAGAGGCAAAGCCATAATTGTTTAGTCTCTTGTATAATAAAATATACAATCTCATTTATTGAAAAGTGCTGTAAAATATTCACTTTCTTTTACATCCAGTATGAGCATAAATTCATTTGAAATTCCTGCATTGTTGTTAAACAAATGTACAAATACAGAAAAATCTGTGCACTTTTTCCATCCAGAGCTAAGTTGAAGCATCACTTTCTGCTGTGCTAACAAAAGCATCAACATTTACACCTGCCTCATCTGATGCTGAAGGAAAGTCGGAGAAAACTTCTAATTGTGATTTGATTTCTCTTATCAAAAAGGGCCACCTATACTAAAAGCACATTCAATGAAGTTCGTAGATGCTTGGGGTGTCAATATCTATGTGGAATTTTGAAACCTCAATTGATGACATCCGCTGTTCTCTATTGAGACCATCAGTTGATGATGTTTGCTGTTTTATCATCATCATCATCCAACTTTAACATCTGTTTTCCATGCTGGCATGGATTGGACTGTTTGACCGGAGCTGACAAGCCGGGTGGGGGGTGGAGGTGGGCACCAGGTTCCAGTCTGATTTAGCTTGGTTTCGACAGCTGGATGCCCTTTCTAACACCAACCATGCCACTGGCACCGGACTCTCAACGCTGGTGCTTTTACATGGTACCATCATGAGTGCTTTTTACATGGCACCACACAGGTGATTGTTTACAAAACAAATTAAAAAATTGACCTGGGTTACAATTTGTACAAGCATCTAATTTGTACAAGCATCTAATTAATTTATTCACCTGGCAATTAAAGCTGTTACATAATCAGAAAAATATAAAAACGAAAAAAGGCTAAAGAATAGGAGGATCCTTTGGCATACACTGAGATAACACAAAAGATTTTCAGATAATGTTTTAGGATGGTTTTAACAATGATCACTGAAATAGATTAAAGAATCTTGAATATATTCTGTTATTTTGAGTAAAATAACTATAAGAAAAGTGTTGTTTGGCAAAGAACATGTTGTTGTACCAAGAATTTGTTCTTCAAGAGAAGAGTTCTATGTACTTTTTGTAGAATATGAGAAAGTTTGGTTTGATTAACCCTCTAGCATTCAGATTACTCTGTCAAATATAATGCTTATTTATTTACATTGTTTTGAATCAATCATGCATTATCTTGTAGCTTTGAGATTTTCATAATGTGATTGCTTATTTTTAGAAGGACATTGTAGGGTAGGTGTGAGAGGCTGGATCTGACTGGTTTGAACATAAAACATATAGAATAGTTAGGCTGGATCTGACCAGTTTGACTACTAAAGGGTTAAATGGAGTTTGAGCTGTTCAGGGGTGTTAAAAGTAGTCAGGGTGGATTGATGTTTATTACGGAACAGATTGATATCCCTTAAGATTCTGCTATTGGCTCTCTTCATCATCATCTCTACACATTAGTAGGTGGATAGCAGAATTAGCAAATCAAATACTACAAAATACTTTATAGTATTTAAAGATAACTCTTTGTTTTAATTCAAATCTTCTCCAGGAGACTTTGCCTTTTATCCTACTGAAATTGGTAAAATAAGTACTGTGGTTGATGTAATAATAAAAGGCAGTGCCCCAGCATGGCCACAGTTCAAGTATTGAAACTCGTATATTAAAACATTTTTTAAAAATCTCCTACTGTCAAATTATATTGATTAGTTTAGTTTAAACTACAACACTGACAATTGTTTGAATGTTAAACTTTTGTTACAGAATGAAATGAAAAAAAAAAAAAAAAGAAATTGTTTAATTGTAATTTCATTATAAATGATAATATGGGTTTACTTGGACAGGAAATGTTTACAAATTACGAAGTGGATCACAAGCAGAGGCATTAGTCTGGTGTCAACATCTCGAAGAAGCTATCAAACATTCTCAGCCAAGGGTAAGTGAATGTATAAGTCTCTAAGAAAAACTTGAGATTTTATTCAGTGACTTTGTTAAAATATATCTGTTATATTTATTGTTATTTTTATCATCATCATCATCATCATCATCATATGTTAATTTTCCATGTTGGCATGGGTTAGACGATTTGACTGGAAATGTTAGTGAATGATGTTAAAAGAAATTTGGCTGCTATTTCTAGCAGGTCAAGCAACCTAGTTTAGTGTTTGACATTAAATGTGAATTTATCTCTACAAAAGTATTGCTAATCAATCAATGCTCTGATAAGACTGAGGATGGCATAACTCTATGGTGCCTGTTCAAAACTGTGAAGTGCACTTGAAAAACGGTTATGAATTCATCTTAATACTTCAGTCATATAACTCTGGAGTGTTCACAAGATAAACTTATAAAACATTACTTGGAACCTGTGTTCTGTATTCTCAAAGATATAATTACAAATATATTTCAAAAATAATCACTCTGAAAATTAACTCTATTTTAAATATAGTAATGTTTTGTGAAATGGTGAACTTCTTTTCCAAATATGATTGCTTGTATTTCTATGAAATAATATTTGCAAAATGAACAGATATTGTTGACTGCAATGAACCTAATCTTGTGAAATTTGGAATAAAGTTTAGCTATACCTAAATAGATAAGCTATTAGGTTTCTTGTTTGTAATTATTGTAATATTAATTAAGCATGTGATAACCTGTTTCAGTTTTGTAACCTTCAATGTCGTGTTTAAATATTGAGTGGATATACATAAGATATATTCTGTTAAAGTTTAGCACTTTTCCATTTCATATAGGCTTTATTCTGTAAAATGTATTTGTATAACAATTTCTATTTGTATGTTGAAACTGCTTTCTGAAAAAAACTTTGTATTTCTTCCAGACGCCAGTTAACCTTATGTCATTTGATTGAAGAACAAATGACATTCCTTCTGGTGTGAGTAGCAGAGACCATTTGGTAACTTTGTGGAAGTCCTTACCTATTACCTGCAGGATAAACTGATATCTTGACAACGATCTTAATCATGCTGCTGCTACTGTATGTGTTAATAAGTGTATCGATGCTGTGTGCCTGTGGTTGTAGAAGCTTTATGTTTGTAAGTGCGCCAGTGATGTTTGTGGTATATATGAGTGTATATATGGTATATATGAGTGTATGCGTGGTAATTGTAAGTGTGACTGTACTATGTGTAGGTGTGATGTGACTGGATGAATGTATTCGTAATAAACTGAAGCAGACTGCATGATATGCATTGTGACCACTATACAGTACTTGACCTTGCTACCTGCCTTACCTCTCTGTCAGTCTTCAAATCTCTTGTTATGTAACTTAAAAATTTCAGGCAACAATAGACAGCCAAAAGAAAATGTATTATACTGAAGAAAAGAAAGTCAAACAAGCATAAAATAAAACAAAATAAAATGAAGCAAAACAAAAACAAACAAACAAACAAACAAATAAAAAAAAAACGTGTTGGAAAGGTGAGACAGGTGAGCAGGAAAGGATAGATATACCTGGATGATTGCACTCCTGAAGGACAGAGGCCCCCCTCCCCCCATACCTCTACACTACCAAACTCAGTGGTTTTTTTTTTTGAAAATTGCTAGTGAGCCAAAGATGAGTAGCAAGTGAGCCCCAAAGGATCATTCTGGTCCAGGGGCTTCGGTCTATGATTTGGAAATAGTAAAAGTAACTTACCTTTACTATTGTCACTACCAATATTATTATTATTATTACTACTACTGCTGCTACTACTGCTGCTGCCTAGTCCCAGTTATTAGAGTTCTTCCCATGAAGAATATTTAAAGCTGCCTTGTTTTCTTTATTTTTTTCATTTCTCTTTAATTTCTTAATAAAAAAAGACAAGAATAAAATATTGACTTACATACGTGTATGCATACGTGAATATATTAACATATTTGTTTGACCGCTCGTCTGCGTGTGGATATGCTGCTAATACACACACACAGACGCGCGTGTACGCATGCATATATGATGTTAAAGTTATGTATGGACTGGTGTTTGATGGATGTAATTGAGTATTGGGTTTGTTTGGAATTGTTTGAGAAAGAAAAATTAAAAAGAGAAAAAAAAAATGTCATAAAAAAAGAAAAAAAATTAAAATCAGGCTAAAACTTTTTATTTGACGATAACGAAATTTCAAGTGAGAGTTGTCTCCCTTGAAAGGAAAGCAAAAAATTAAAAAAGAAAAAGAAGAAAAAAAACCCCAGTGAGATGAAACGTCGAGTTGTTTCCGGTATTTCTACAGTGCCTGCATCCGGTTTGTGCTATACAACGTAGATATTGGCTGCTGCAACATGACTATACTATTAATGATGGATCGGTTGTTGTCCTTCGTGTTTTGCCGTTCAGTGTTTGATTTTGTGTGTGTCATATTATATATATATATATATAATATAATTAATATATATATATATATATAATATGTTGAAACGTACCAGGAAAATCCGGCCTCTGCTACTAAAAGAATCGAAAAACCTGTCATTTCATTGTTTCCTATGTAGTGCATGTCTCGCCGTTTAGTTTGTTTAATATTTATTTCATTTCTATGCAGCTGCTTCGATGTATAATTGATTGTCGCTCAATTTGATTTCTTGTTTGTATTCTTTTATTGTTTGTTTTTGTTTTGTTTTTTTTCCTTCTGTTGTTGTTGTTGGTATTGTGCTCCCTATCTGTCCTTTAATTAATTTTAGCTTTATCAGTCCGATTTCTCAAAATAGTATTGGAGCAAAAAATTCCTGGAAGTTTCTCTTAAAAAAGCAAAACAACCACACCTCGACCCCCCCCCTCCCAAACCGTTAACAAACCCCAGACAACATAAAATAAATAAAAAAGGATGTCTTCATGATATGGCTTATGACATTAAATTCCCTTTTGAAGGTGATATTTTTCACTGGAGCTATAAGTATAAACAACATATGCCTTTTATTTTGTATGAAATTCTAAGAGATGAGGTTATACAGCGTTTAGTTATTGTAACAAACAAAATTAAAATCGACTTATAAAGTTGTATACTTCCAACCATTTATTTCATAGTAAAGTCTAAACCATTCACATTATTATTAGTTATTATAAGGCGGCAAGCTGGTAGAGTCGTTACCGCGCCGGGAGAAATGCTTAGCGGCAATTTTTCCGACTTTACGTTCTGAGTTCAAATGTCGCCGGGGTCG
>JAOPUL010000001.1:113345165-113356068 GCA_027564515.1 Octopus rubescens | reverse complement strand
ATTATTATTATTATTATTATTGTTATTATTATTATTATTATTATTATTATTATTATTATTATTATTAATATTATTATTATTATTATTATTGTTATTAATATTATTGTTATTATTATATAATATTAATAAAAATAATGTGTTGTGATACATACAGTAGCTTTTAGGCTGGTAAATAATAAAAGAATAAAAACAAACTTTGAAAGAGAACATAGAAATTGCAAAGAAGAGGGAGTTTGCATATAATAAGAACTTTAAGATGGACAGAGGAAGAATGAAATGAGTAGTTGATAAATTAAATAAGATAATCAATCATGTGGAGGTAACGGATGTTACAAATATCAATGACCTTATGAAGCCAGTCAGTACATATACAGCAAATTGTTTCGAATGAAAGATACAAAATGCAGGAGAAATGACGAACCATGGCGAAAAGAAGAACCCAAAACTCAATGAAATTACTCAAAAGAGATATCAACTTAACGGAGAGACAAAAAATAACCACCTGACTTCATCAGGAAAGTGCAGAGAACTGGATTACAAATAACAGATCAAGACTAGTGGACTACGTATAATTTTGGAAGCGTTAAAACAAATTAGTGGGTAAAGCAGCCAACGTCAATAAATACGAACAACGAGTTCAGGCAAAATAGACTTTTCCTGGTAGACCACAAAAGAAACTATACCAGGAACTAAATGGTGGAAACCAACAAAATGTAATCCTAAATGCAGAGGATAGTAATAGTTTTTGGAGTAACTTGTGTAGTATTAGAAGGACACATAATTTCGATGCAGATTGGTATAGAGAATTTTAACAAGAGTCAATGGTGTTATCCAAGAAGATGTTAGAATCGCAGTGAAGATGATCGGGTCGCAATACCGCAAAATCCCCAATCGGAAGGCTCCTAGACACGATGGTGTTCAAGGTTACTGGATCAAGAAACTTACAACATTACATGGAAAGATTGCAGCCGAGTTTAATAACATCTTAAACAATACAAAGCCGTTAACATCATGGTCGAACAGTGCTTTGCCTGAAGAATGCATCAAAAGGGAATTCTTTTGACAATTCCCGCCCTATTTCTTGCCTTCCAATTCTTAGGAATTTATATGCTGGGTTCTTATCAGAAACCACATATTCCTTCTTGGAAAATGAACTCTTCCTTCCAGACGAACAAAAAGGATGCAAGGAAAGAAGAATCAACTCTTGATTGATTAAGCCATCCTCAGAGATTGCAAATGGAGACATACCAATCTCTCAATGGCAAGGATTGACGAACGAAAATCATATGACATCATTCCTCATTCATTGATATTAGAGTATCTGGACCTTTTTGGAGTAGCCAATAATATAAGAGAATTTATACAGCAGCGCATGGAATGTTGAAACGTTGAATTTACGGTATATGGTAAAACGCTTGGGGGGTTCACAATCAAAAGTGGTATTTTTCAAGGAGGTAACCTATCACCACTTCTGTTTGTGATGTGCATTATTAGTTTGTCTATTCTACTGAGAAAGACTGACCTTTGTAAGGACGACGAAGCTTTACAACCAACCATCTGTTATTCATGGACGACTTGAAGTTGTTTGGAAAGAACCAGGCGTACGTAGACTCGCTGAACAAAACAGTACACTTCTTCAGTGAGGATATAGGAATGGATCTCAGAATAAAGAAATTTGGAGTCCTAATACTTCAAAGAGTACATTTCAAAGGTGGTGAAACCGAAGTGATAGAACTACCAGAGGAAAGTGTCATGAGGAACATTGAAAAGAGTTGGTATAAGTATCTTGGCATCCTAGAGACTGACAGAATAAAAGAAAATTACATTAAGAATTTACACAAGAAAGTGTATATGAGATGACTATGTTTGATTCTCAAATCAAAACTAACTCGTAAAATTAGGTAACTGCCGCCAATGTGTGGGCTGTATCAGTAGTACGAAATGGAGAGGGCTACTTAAATGGACAAAATATAATATAAATCAGAGGACCGAGAAACGCGGCAGAAAATGACTATGTATGGATTCTTACACCTTAAAATTGACGGACGGGTATGGGATATACTTACCACGAAAACATGGAGGCAGAGGTATGATAAGCTGCGAAGATTGCATAAGAAGTAAAGTAAATAGTCTTGGATGGTATATTCGGAACAGCACCGAACCATTACTCATGGGAGTTAAGTTGGCTGGGATCGTAGAAACGAAGTCGTGCACCAACAAAAAAGAGTTTTAAAACAGGAATTTGAAAAGAAGATTACATGATGGAAAGACAAGGTGATGCATGGACAGTTCCTAAGAAGAATAGACAAAAAGTCCAATGCTGGACAGTTCGCCAAGCATGAAACATGGGTCTGGATGAGGAAGGAGGATTTGAAGGAAGGCACAGAAGCTCATATCTGTGCTACCCAGGAGCAGGCATTAGGGACAAACTACGTTCAATTCCATATTGACAAAACAATCGAATCACAACTGTGAATAATATGTGGGAAGGTTGGAGAAATCACAAGCCACATTGTACGTCGATGCAGCTCTCTGGTACACCGGGAGTACAAGAGACGGCATGACAATGGTGCTAGAATTGTACATTGTTCTTTATGTGGGAAATACAACTTGGAACGAGCTGACAAGTGTTATGAACACCAGCCAGCAGTTGTAATGGAAAACGATATGGTTAAATTACTATGGGACTTCAGTTTGCAATATGACAACTTGATTGAAGCAAGAAGACCGGATTTGATCCTAATTAAGAAAGAAGAAAAGTATTGCTGAATTATTGTCATCGCTATCCCATGCGATATCCGTTTGACTGCGAAGGAGATGCACAAAGTAGATAAGTACCAAGATTTGAATCATAGGATAGCACGTTTTAGGCAGCTGAGGAATATGAAGGTTATACCCGTTGTGATAGGGGCATTTGGAATAGTGACAACTTGAACTAACTATCAAGACTGAGATGCTCCAAAAAACAGCACTACTAGGAACAGCCCGGATTTTGAGAAGATTTATTACAATGGAACTGGAGTAAAAAAAATTGACAGGTCCCGTGGTTATTAGATATGACCCGCTCCCGAACAAAGGATATCGACACACGATTAGACTAAGAATTGTTATAATAATAATGGGGAGAATTGAGATTTAACACATCAATATAATTTACCGTCATACACATGTTCTGCCATTGACCTACACGTGTTTCCTTTGCATTGGCAACATTCCATTAGATATACCACAGGTATTCATAGCCATTGCAATTTCCTCAGGGTCTACTCCACTGTCTTTTCGAAGTAGGAATGCTATTATCAATTAATTGGTGGAAATGAAGATATGAAATGTTTAATGGACTGTGTGCTGGTGGGAGGAAATTAAAATATGAAATGTTTAATGTGTGTTGTGGGGGGGGGTTACTAATTATATGTGTTGGCATGTATGGTAGTACTAAATTTCACATGTAGTTCACCCTTGCTAGTTATAGGTATTTATTTGAGTTATAGTTCCAATAAAGGTACTATTTTTTTTTATTAATCATTAATATTATAATTAAGATTATTAATAAAATTTAGTGTAGAGGTATGCTATTTCAATTTATTATGTTTTGTTTGTTTCAAGGTTATTCTAATTGAAATTATAATTTAAATTTGTAGTATTTTTTTGAATTGTGTCGATGTAAATTTCCTCCTAAGAAGGCATCTAAGAGCTCTTTCTTTTCGTGTGTTTATTAGATTAAGTTGAGAGTGAAGCTTTGGTAGATTTCTACGGGAATTCCTCATCTCCTATCGCCCATATTATAGGGTTTTGCTTTGGTAATTATACATCACAACCTATATTGTATATCTTATTATTTTCAAAATTAGCTTACTTAGACGTGTGTTATACATTTTGTTTCTATATTTAAAGGAATTTTCGTGGTTAGTTATTCTTTGTTTTTCAAAACTAGAGGTAGCTCCCATATATACATACCTTTCTTCCTCGTATAAGAATTTGCAGCTTTAGACTACATTTTTAATGTTACATCTAAGATTTAAAGACCATCGTATATTTTTTGTGCAATCACATGAATCAATTTTTCTACTTGTAATGTTATTTTCTAAATTATTTTCATTAGTGGTCGTATTAAACTCCTTATTCTTATATCCTTTTTTATTTCGTAACTCTCCATTTATACTCTTCCGGGTACTTCTCTTTCTAGTGTGCAGTTTATCTCTTCTCAGTCTCATGTTATGCTCTGTTATGGTTACTACCCTTCTATCAGTTCTTCTTTCATAGCTATTTTCACTTTTCCTAATCTGGTTACACGTATTATTCTCGTTAACATTTATAATTATTCCATTACTTGTATATTGTCATCTAGTATTGGTATTCTCATGGGATTTTCTTTAATTTGCTTATGCTGTGAGCAAGATTTGTGTTATTTGAGAATGCTAGTCTAATGTTATTATTATTAAATACTTTATGGTACCTACTGACTTTTGGAAAATACTTTTTCAATGTCGTGTAATATAAATAGGGAATGTTTGATTTAATTTGATTTCCGTGTGTATATGAGTGTGTATATATATATATATATATATATATATATATATATACTCAGACATACAGGAAGACTTTATGCAATAGTGGTGGTATATATTATATAAACCGTCGTAGGATATTCAAATTACGCTTCTGGGAAGAGTCCCACTGCCACTGCTTTAACACAGGAGCAGTGGACGAATCATGGAAGCTTATTTGTTATCCGGAAACGAAGGCTGAGTCTATCGAACTGTTTTATACAATCGCCAAAGTTCAAGAAGTTCAAGAAACAGTGTCACCACAGGACGTCCTGCCGATTGTTTGCGTGATCACGTTAATCTGTTTGATATTCTGGAATGTGGTTCTCTATCATGAAGAGGGTACATGGAGACTCTGACAAAAAAATAACTGGTGAAGCCATTAGGTCGAAGTCACCGAAGAAGAAACTGAAAGCGATCAATATTCACCATGACATTACGCGACCACACACACCAGTGTCAACAAGCCAGGACATTAGCAGTTTGGGAATTGCACCCACCACACAAGATAAATGTACCGTTAAAAGATGAGTCCGTCTTTGCATTACAAAGGAGATTTAGTGATGGTGCAAAGCCGACGCTTGTGAAGGAGACTATGTTTTAAGTTATATATTCATATATAGGAGGCATTACTCAGCCACATCGTGCAATTTGAATGACCGATGTTAGTAATCAAAAACAGCTAAGACCCCTTTTGCCATACCTCATCTTTGAGGTACTTGTGAGTTGCAGTTTCAGCTAATAGTAAGCTCAGATAAAGCCGAATTAGTACGATTCTACTTACATTTTCTCGTTGATATCAATGCATACAGTATTATGCCTCTTCATCAATCCGAATAACATTAACATGTTTCTCTGCACTACAATAATCGATATTTTATGCGTATGACTTATTACATATTTTCGTAAATTTGTATCTTTGTGCATATACACTTAACACCAATCCAGATTAAAAACCACTAACATTAATTTTGTATTTAGTGAGCAATTGATCGTGGTAATGCAGTTGTTCGGCAACCACTTCACCAATGATGAAGAAGATTTAATTTTAAAGAGGTTGTAGCAGAGGCCCTTCCGTCTTTTGTATATCTGGAACGAAAATGTGCATCTTCACTTAAGACGGGTTCTTGAAATGAGAGGTGATTTAGCTGCTATACCAGTGACAATACAGATTTTCATTCTGCTGGCCCTATAGAGAGCAGTTGCACACCATCGTTCCTGAACAATTTTGAGAATATATTTAGGAGGCTATTGGATTCTTATAACATACGTTCGTAGAAGTACTAAGTGTCCATGGATGTTTACGAATAGAGGAAGGCGAGTGTCGATTCCTTTGTAGATTTTGGAATTTGAAGTAAGTTTCCATAGGTTAAACATAAGTTGACAGGAGATTGTGGAAGTTTATTCATGAGTATCTTTGACATGATAGAAATCCATGCCAATGTATCAGGTGATGGTTGAATACTACAGGCCGTTACCGGACAAAAGCTAAGAAACTGTTATATTCTACATACATATTGGCTTATATCAGGCACGGTAGTGTCGCTTATAAAAAGGGCATCAATTCTGGGTTTTCGTGTTTTTCAGACCAAAGTCATCACTGAACAAACAAAATTATAATCAAAGGCTTTGCTTCCGCGCCACTCCCGAGGTTTGATTTTATGCACTAGAATGCCTTATAGAACCGTCATTATGTTATGCTTGTAAGATATGATTTTAGAGATATTTCGCTACTATTACAAACAAGTTGACCAATGACGTAAGGCTTCTCTCATTGGATACAGATAATTGGCTCTTGAATGGAAGATATGTGTCTATCGAAATATTAATGGCTGTATTAGCTTTACTCGTGGGATATTATTATAATTGCCGATTGGAAAGTGTAATAGTGACAGAGATGGAATCAAAAGTGTTTATTAAAAAATTGTTGTGGTGGAACACAAGATTCGGTTGTAATTCAAGGTACAATGCAGGCCATGCGATTCCTGAATTCGTTTCTTTTGTTTTTGTTTTTGCTACCTGGTCGCTTTGCGTGCCAGCCAAAAATCAATCACTTATGATGGTGCATACATTTATTTAGCGCCTGTTTTTCGTCTCATACGATGCGAAATTGTGAAAATTTCAAGTTGACTTGGAAACATCACGTAATTTTCTACTGGTATCAAAGCTACCAAATTGTAACGATGGGAAATTTTAACTACGAGTAACAAAATTTATTTTTGTATGACACTCAGTGCCCATTTGTATTTTTGTATGACACTCAGTGCCCATTTGTATTTTTGTATGACACTGAGTGCCCATTTGTATTTTTGTATGACACTGAGTTCCCATTTGTGGTGCCCATTTTTTTACCAGATAATCTTTCATTTCCTTAACAAAATAATGATGTCCGTTATCTAGTCAAACTCATTTTATTTCATCACACAAAAGAAATGCTCATCATTAAACAATGGAAGAAAAGTGCCAATTGTAACGTTCGTAATTTCCTCACAGATTTAAAACCATGTCCAACGACATGAGAATTGAAACGGCAACGATGAATCAGATCATCATTAAATTATCTCTAACTCTCTCAATGGCCACTTGCCAATTCCAGCATTATGTTTCCATATTTTCAAAGATCTGAAATGAGAAGGCGATTCTTAGGAGAGTGTAACTTGGTAATACAGAACAAAATATTATAAAGGCAAATTAATCTGTCATACATAGTGTCAACATCAACGTTTGTGGTTGTGATAAATTAATTAAAAGAATAAAAGTAAGCTCGTAAAATTACGCAGAGTATATACGATTTGAATAAATGAATAAATTCAACGGGTTTACATAATTCCCTTATTTCATTAAAAATCAGTGTATTGCTATATCGTGATATACGACTATAAGGTATTTCAGAAATATGAAAATTTATAATACTTTGCACATAATATCGAAGATCTATATGTAAATGTTACTACTTGACGTCTATATACATTACCCAGATGGATAGCTCCAGAAACATGGTCCATTTCCACAGAGAATCCAACACTGAGATGTTGATACTACTTGATTATATTTAATCTACGCATAATAATTTCGGCCACGGAGGGATGAGATTTAATGTATTATTGTCTTCTTTAGAAAGCAAATTTCGTTACATACCTTCTTTATCTGGAAACTTCATCTGTTTCTTATATAATTCTAAATAATAATGACTGTATTCTCAGAATATTCTACCTAAAACCTCTCTCCAAACATAAACCTAACAAAGTATCTGATATCTTAAGATGCGTCTCACACTAATAACATACGATTTTCGTTTGTTTTCTGCAGCACTTCATCTTTACAACTTCCACTGCATTCTCGTTGTATTTCATTGACTGTGGTCACCTGGGTTTCTAGTAGTCTGCTCATCGTTTGTAATTCAAAAGTTTGTAGAATAGCTATGGAAACTAACTATATATTTGTGCATATATATATATATGTTTATATGTATGTATTTATCTGCGTCTCTCTCTCTCTCTCTCTCTCTCTCTATCTATCTATCCATTTGTCTGCCTCTCTCTCTCTATCTCTATATATCTATCTTGATTGCTTGCTTACTTGCTTGCTTGATTGCTTGCTCGCTATGTTCCGAGGGAAAATATTCATCTGAATTCTAACCGATGCAATAGTAGCAAAAAATAACAACAACAAAAACAAAACACCTGCAGTGACAAAGGACAGGACGATAACAAGCACGGCACACGCAACACTACCACACTCCCTCCCAATAACCCCTGCCATAATGTCTTAATTCAAATAATCACATACATTAAACATTATTATTATTATTATTAATAATAATAATAATAATAATAATTTCTATACTGGGCACGAAGACCCGAATTTTTGGGGGAGGGGAGTAGTCGGTTACATCGACCTCAGTTCGTAACTGGTACTCACTTTATCGACCCCGGAAGGATGAAAGACAAAGTCGACCTCGGCGGCATTTGAACTCAGAACGTAAAGTCTGAAGAAATGCCGCAAACATTTTTCCCAGCGTGCTAACGATTCTGCCAGCTCACTGCCTTCTTAATTTACATAATAATGAATGTTTGTCCATCATTGTCAACGAATGACCAAGGACATCACACAAGACTTGAAGGTGGGGGCTGGGATGGTGTGATTTCTTGACTCGCACGTGACATGGATTTAAGTGAGGGAGGGTTGCACAACATCATCTGTCTCATTCTCTCATCCCTTCCTATCTGATTCCAGTGGCAGGACGAAGTCTCAGGATGACTAGAGATAGGTCAGGATGCAGTGGGTGGCCACAGTGTGCTTTGTGCCTCACTGTGCCCTGTTCGCACGCCACAACACTTGCTGGTCCACCTTCCTGCTCATCAAACTAATCTAGTGGTTTCCTCCGCACAGTCTGTTGGGTCCAGTCTTCACATGCATAGACAGACAAGCCTTAAGCTCACCAAGGGTTGAAAGCCATTGGTTACCCTCAACATGGTTTAGCCAGCCTGTTGAAGCCGTTGCCTGGGGTGTGGGCGCTGTTGCAAAGAGCACCACATGTTCCCCCATCACCCTATGCATACATATATACATACAATTTAATTTAAATAATTAAAAACAGGAGAACACATACACAGTCATTCAATGTATGAATGTGTAAGTTACCCGTTTTGACAAACCATTTATTACACTAGTGAATACAGCCTCCTCCCTACACACACACACACATACACAATCAGTCATCTTATTAAGGCAGATTTTCTATTGCCGGACGACTGGAAATATTCCATGTTTTTTAAATACAAAAATGTTTAAATGTACAAGAATATTACCTCTGCAATAATCTAAACAGTCTTTGACTCTTGACTGGATAATACTCTTGCAATGCGATAAATGATGAGTGGTTCCCTTTGTCAACAAGAGCAGCATATGCTGTGTGGTTCTCAGGCAATTGCAATAATGATCTCCAGATGAAAAATCTGTATAAAACAATAATGATCTCCAGATGAAAAATCTGTATAAATCAATAATGATCTCCAGATGAAAAATCTTATAAAACAATGACAAAAATTTGTAACATAATAAATACATCAAAAGCAGAAATTAAAATATTAATTTAAGATGTTAGAGAAGGAGATTATATTTTATACAGGGGGTGTTATAGATAGCAAACACAAAGAAAGGCTTAGTTTCAACTTAAGATTGCTGTTAAGGGTTGTAAGGGTTAAGAAGTCCATTTGAAAACCATGATGTTTCAGGTTCAATCCTGGGCGTTTCCTGCCATAGCCTTGAGTCAACCAAAGCTTTATAAGTGAAATGTGATAGATGATAACCATATAGAAGTGTGTTGGAGGGGCTGTTCTTGTTGTAGAGGGGCAGACTTAATCTGTCACCGAGTTTAGGGCCACCACCTTGCTTTTGGGTGCCTTTTGGTATGGATCACTGTTGCAAGCAGTTAGGTCAGATCTCTGGTTTGAAGAGATAACAGGCGTGGCTGTGTGGTAAGAAGCTTGCTTCCCAACCCCATGGTTCCGGGTTCAGTCCCACTGCGTGGCACCTTGGGCAAGTGTCTTCTACCAAAGCCTTGTGAGTGGATTTAGTAGACGGAAACTGAAAGAAGCCCGTCGTGTATATATATATATATATGTATAAGCCAATAAAATAGACTGGAGTCTGGTGCAGCTCCCCAGCTTGCCAGTTTCCAGTTTCCAGTCAAACCGTGTAACCCATGCCAGCATGGAAAACAGACGTTAAATGATGATAATGATTTTGTGGGATGAAAAAAAAATAAACATGAACACAATTAATTGCATAACCAGTGAGGAGAATTGGTGGTGGGGAAGTGGGGTGGGGTGGAATAGAGAGAAAAGTAGGTAGGTGGGTAGGATGGTATTAGGAGTGGTGTACAATATATTTTTGTCAACTGATTACTGTGTGGCTGTAGAATTGTTGGTGACCAGGTCAAAGCTGGACTGGGCAGTGAGAATATAAGATGATTTTTTGTTTTTTTTGTGTGTATTCTGAAATGACTACATATGCACACATACACACCTACTTATTCCCATCGACACAATTTTTTAATTATACACACATCCCATGCACAATTATAGCTACACACACACACACACACACACACAATTTCCCTCTAGCAAGTACCCAGGGATCAAACCCAAAACCAGGTGGTTCAGACATGAGCTTCTTAATCCACAGTCCCCATAGCCCCCTGCTCATTTACTTGACTAGTAAATATTATTATTATATTTTATAGGGCGGTGAGCTGGTAGAATCGTTAGCAAGCCTGGCTAAATGCTTAGCGGCATTTAGTCTGTCTCTACGTTCTGAGTTCAAATTCCGCCGGGGTCGACTTTGCCTTTCAT
>JAOPUL010000001.1:113121690-113137365 GCA_027564515.1 Octopus rubescens | reverse complement strand
ATGGGTTAGACGGTTTGACTGGAAACTGGCAAGCTGGGGAGCTGCACCAGACTCCAATCTATTTTTGGCTTGGTTTCGGTATCATTTCAATGCACTAGCTGTGTGGATTCAGGCCTGATGCCACTGTATGTCATTTTGGCAAGTGTCTTTTACCATGATGTCAGTTTGAACAAATCTTGTGAGTATAATTTGATAAGCAAAAACTATGTGGAAGTTGGGTCACAGAAACTTTCCTGTTCTTTGGTGGTAGACTTAACCCTTTACCATTCACCCTTAGACTTAACTTAACCCTTTACCATAAAACAGGCAAAATATTTGGGTTGGATTAAATGCTAAAGGGTTAATCTATCACCTGCTCCTTAGATTCCTTTGGTACTTTCCACTCTGGTGTAAGCAATTTAGGCCAGGTCTCTACTCTGAGATTAACATCTTTCTTTCTTCTAACTTCAGAAATTATTCAAATGAAATCAATGCAATTATTTTACTGTGAAAAGCCTTAAAAAGTTTATTCTTTTGTAGGTAGATGAAAAAGCTTGTAAATGTTTTATCCGTTTTGAAGATGATTCTGAATTCTTGGTTATGTTTAAAGATATTCAAAGAGGTTAGTGCTTTTCCTATATATTTATTTTATAAACTTTTTTTTTACATTGTAATGCTAATATGCTAATGATTTTTTTTTAGTTACAATAACTCATAAAGTGAAAATATCTAGTTAGTATTATAGTTGTGTTTTTGTATGTTTTTTTTTCTTTTTCTTTTTGTATCTACCTACATCAGAAAGTATTAAAAAAAATTGGAATACTTTCTTTTAGTTTTTTTTTTGTTTTTTATAACCCAAGTGATAAAACTTGCAAATTTGTGTTCAGAAGTAGTTGGCGTTAGCCTTGTAGCATTTGCATTGTTAGATGTCAAAATAATTAATAACCATTGTAAAAATTTTACATAAACCAATAAAGTTTTATAAGGAAGAGTAAATTGATAAGAGATTTCATTGGGCTGTCAGTAAGTATATTACTTATGTGAAATATTTCAGCACAAGTGTGCAAAAAATATCTCATGATCAAAGGAATTAATAGCTAATTTTCAGTAATGGTTCCCTCCATAGTGGCACTCTGTCGGTTGTGATAAGGGTTCCAGTTGATCTGAGCAATGGAACAGCCTGCTTGTGAAATTAACATGCAAGTGGCTGAGTACTCCACAGACATGCGTACCCTTAATGTAGTTCTCAGAGAGATCCAGCATGACTCAGAATGTGACACGACTGGCCTTTTGAATTACAGGTACTACTCATTTTTACCAGCTGAGTGGACTGGAGCAATGTGGAATAAAGTGTCTTGCTCAAGGACACAATGCGCCACCAGGAATTGAACTTATGACCATAAGCAGAATACCCTAACCACTAAGCTATGTGCTTTCACACCCTCCATAGTACCTAGGTGTCAAAGTGATGAGAGAGGAAATGAAACTTAAATGTTTTTCTAAAATTCCTTATCACAGAAATAAATTTCAATAGCATCTCCAAAACTGGATTGTAGATCCAGCTGATGAAGAGTTTTACTTTGGTGTATCTATGTCTATTCTTCACTTTAATAACAAAGAAAGCAATGAAATGGAGTTATTTTGAGTAGGCAATTTTTACTGATGTTGGATGAAAGTTTTTGACAGTAGTTATTTAAATAATTATACTAATGGCATAGGAATGTTCAGTTACCCAACATAATAATGAATAATGATTAGATTTGAAATGAACCAGAAAGAAAATGCAATTAAATGAGAGGAAACACTTTGAAATATTGTTTATAGTAGTAGTATTGACTGGCTCTTAATAGTATTCTTTACCTGTACCTGTGACGGCATTCACCCTGGGTCGGTTGAGCCGGCTCCATCCAATGAATTCATGAAAGAGTAACAAAGGAATAGGAAATTCACAAGCGGTCCCTAGAACCCCGCATGCATATCCCGGTCAGGGAAAGGGGATGCCCTTGTTTGCCACAGATTTTTCACAGTCGCAGTGGACAAGTACACCAAAAGCTGTTGATTCCTGATGATGATGGAGACGCCCTTTGGATTTTCACCAGAGCCCCTTTAGCCAGGTTGTGGCCCTAATACCACTGAGTGTCAGACCAGTCCACTTTGGGAGGCCCTACCAGGAACATGAGTTCCAAACGGCATAGCTCTGACACTACCACGTTGTCCCCACCCTGCCACAATGAGGAGGGGTTGGACTTTAACTGATTCCTCTGAAAAAGTCTTATCATTATTAATGGAATTCAAATAAAAGCTTTAAAGCCAAATCTTAACTAAATCAAGTTCATATAAGTTTTATTAAAACACTTTATTTTTTTTCCCTTTGTCTACTTAGTTAAAAGAATTGGTACAATTAACATTTCATGTTCAAGTGTATGTGTGTGTGTGTGTGTGTACATACATACATACAAACGAACAAGTGAGGGAGGAGCCTAATCTAAATGATTACGGCAAATATCTGTATTTTTGATACCATCCAACTTTTGCTAATGTAGAACATCTGAAAATACTGCCAATCCAAGAAACTGAATGTCTTGTTAAAATTATTATTTCTGTTCATTAATTTTAGGAGCTAAAGAAGGAGAAATAATGTGTTGTTCATGTCTAGGTGAATCATCGGATGCTCCAGATGAAATAGTTCTCTGTGATAATTGTGGATTAGGTAAGAATTAACAGTTTTATAGATTCATTTTAATCTTTTTAATGGAAGGCAAAACTAATTGACCATAATGCACTTCATGTGATTAAATCTTTTATTCTAATAAAACCAATAAAGCTCATTTTGTCCACCAACCGTTGTCCACTCACAACCATGCTCCCTCTTATTTTCATTTCAAATTTTCTACATATAATTCCATTCATTCCATTTTCTTTGGTGCCAGTCCATGTGTATAAGGAATCTGCTCATAAAAGTAGTTGCTGATGGAGGAATTCTTGTGTTAGACTTAATTTTTCCTGGTGAAGTGTCCAAATACAATTTTTAGCCCTTTAGCATTCAGATTATTCTGTCGATTGTAATGCTTATTTATTCACATTCTTTTTGAATTAATTATGCGTTACCTTGTAGCTTTGGGAGGTTCATGATGTGATTGCTTATTTTTAGAAGGACATTATTGGGTAGGTGTGAGAGACTGCATCTGGCTGGTTTGAACATGAAACAGGTAGAATATTTAGGCCGGATATGGTTGATTTGAATACTAAAGGGTTAACATCAAATTAGTCTGCAGAGTAGGAATAATTTGGTGACATTATGCAATAATGAGTTTGATGATTAGGGATAAAAATGAAAGAAATTGCTGAAGGGTCAGATAAACTATTCAGTGTGTGTTTTGTATGTGTAACCATTATGTGATAGGCTGAAAGGTAGGTTTGTCAAAGTGAAGGTCATATAAAGTCAGTAATTGATAAAGCATAGGTCATCACTATAGTAGAAGAGATAGAAATGAGAGTATCATTTAGGCAGGTGAAAATTTGTTTTTTTATTCAGATGGTTTATTATTGAAACTGGAATGTGTGACAGGTGCTACAGGAGAAGTGGTCTACTTTAGATTGTATTTACGATTTATGATGGGTCATAAGCTTGGATAGGAAACTCAGTCTTAATCATGCAGTTGTATGAAAGTGTCGAACCACTATCTGAGATTAATCAGTCACGGTTAATCACAGTGCTAAAGCTTGGTTGTCACTTGCAAGTGGGTATGATTTGGTAGCTTGTATCTTGTGAGAGCTGGACGGAGTGTGCCTTGCTCAAGGACACAATGCACTGCCTGTTCTATTGTGAGCTCAACACTAACCATTAGGCCATGCATCTTCATGTAGTAGTATCTATAATACTACTAATCATAGTGTTCTAGAGAAATGATATTGCCATTGAGTAAATTGAGTATATGTTTATAATAATTCCAGAATTATACTTATGACTATGAAATAATTCATTAAACATTTGTAGTGTTGTCAGTTTTTTGGGCTTTCTGCTAAGCCTTTATGGAAAAGGTATTGTCCAGTTAAGGAAATAGGTGTGAAAATTGTGTATTTAGGATGATGTCGAAAGTTGGTGCTTAAGTGCTATTACTTCAAGAGTTTTTTACGAAAATACTAAAGGCAATCATAGCAAAGTTTATTCAGTTAGGGTTACATAATTTGTCAGGACATGGAAGTACTTAACTAGGAGCAAGCTGCAACATTAATTTGAGAATACAGCATATGAATGTAGGTTCCTTTTGCTTTTGTCTCTTGAGTCGTTATGTTTAGATGAATAGATTATGAAGGCTATTTAAAGAGGTCCATGTAGAGGGAGCTTTGGTTTTGAAACATAAAACAGTCCCTACTGAAGGCAGTGCATGATGAATTAATTTTCAATTTTGTTACTCCATGATGGACAAGAAACTTTTGAAAGTTGCAAAAAGAACTTTAAAATAATTGTACTAAACTTGTCCAAGATATTTGTATTAGCCAATACAAGGTCTCAATAGAACAGTTTGGTAATTAAAATGTAAAAGTTTAAGAATATTAGGTGAATAATTTGGGGTGGGGGGGTTAATGTTCTCATTTTCCAGTCAAACAAGAAAACAGCCCATTGCCTCCTCTAATACAAAACATAGATCCTTCTCATTTCCAAAACGAAACTCTCCAGGACCCAACCTCTGCTGTCATGGCTACACTTTGTATTCAGACTTCACTCTGAAAGGTGATGTCTGCACATATATAGAACTTATCCTCACCAGGATAGCACTAGGATGACTTTCTGTTACTTTGGTTCAAAATCTCCCTTATTCCCTTCTCTCAATTCACCAATGACTCTGCCAACTCCTCCAGCTACCTTCATGTGTTCAATTATTTCTCATGTAACATGAAAGACATCTATTTCACTTCATTGCTCTCTGAAGTCATCATCCTTGCTGTCCCCGATATTCACAACTCTTTTGCTCTACACTGATGCTGGTGGTGCAAAAATATTTTGCCATGCTTAACTCCCAGATATTACTAACAGACACTCCATACATCCTTCTTCTCTTTCTCATCTTTAAACCCAACCTCTTCGCACCTATCAGATCATCCAACTACTACCTGATCATGGCCACCCACCACACATCCACGTACTCTGTAATGACTTCACTTTATGCCCATATAGTATGTCAAGTCAGGTAACTAGTCAGAGCTCAGCCAGTTTTAAGCTAACAAATGGTTTTACACCTCACCTATCTAAAACAGCTAAGCAGATGATTGCAACTATTCCTTTAACCCTTTAGTATTTAAACCGGCCATATCCAGCCAAAATATTCTACCTGTTTTATCTTCAAACTAGCCATATCTGGCCTCTCACACCAACCCTACAATATCATTCTAAAAATTAAGTTAGTTCATCAAAATTTCTATGCTACAAAATAATGCATGATTACTTCAAAACAATGTGAATAAATAAGCATTACTTTTGACGAAATAATGTGAATGCTAAAGGGTTAACCATGTCCCTTCACATCTCACACAACCAAAGATCATAACCCTCAAATGGTTCATATATAGCTATGTTGAAACATTTAAAACACTGTCTACAATACCTAGAAGAAAAATCTATCCCTACCAATTTTATGAAATCCTACCCACTTGTAAGCAACGCTGCTGTGGAGAAGGCTTCTATATTTGATACCCAATGTGTATGTAGCATTCACATTGCACCTACTCTACAAAACTCTTATAAAACTTTCCTTCTCTATTCCATCATTCTCGCTACTACAAGGTCACCAACTATGTCAATGCCCTTTTCAATATCTCTCTCTCTCTCTCTCCTCTCTCTCTCTCTCCTCTCTCTCTCTCTCTCCTCTCTCTCTCTCTCTCCTCTCTCTCTCTCTCTCAATATTTGGAAATCTGTTATAGTATCCCTTCCCGAAGAAAAACAATTTTTTCTGACTTCAACTATCAACATATCACACTCCTTTCCAAGTAATGGAAATTGTTAACAATCACCTTCTACATGGCTTTGAGTATTTCTCCCCTCCTCAACTACCACCAGTAATATTTCCATAGTGATACTTCATCTCTGAGACATTTGGTGAAAATAACAATCTCTTTGCATTTGACATCAGCAAAACATTTGAGCATATCTTTCATGAAACTCTTTTTGCTAAACTGCTCACCTCTGGGTTTCATACAACTCTGGGGTCAGAAGCTTCCTGTCAGATTGCTGATTGTGTTGCGTACACTTTTCCTCTTGTGTATCAACAACTTAGTTACTGTCACCTCTAACAACGCTACACCTATCTAGATTATACTATTCTTCATTCCTCTCTAACCTTTTGGACACATATATTGTCTACAAGCAATAGACATCTCACATCAAATCTACTCTCTATGAACAGAGACTCAAAAATGTTGTCCAATGGGAACTCATTAATTTTGTCTTAATCAACAGTACAAAGACACGGTCACTGCATATATCAAGGAAACCTTTTCTTCGTCCTCTTCATTCTTGGACAGCTGACAACAGAAACCTTCAAAGTCACTACTTATGTCAGGCCCCATAATTACTGGTGAACTCCTCTTTTGGCTTTCTCCCATTCATAACGTAACAAAAAATTGCACCCTTGTAAATATTTCAGTCATGAACAACTGGTGATGCTTGCTCTCTTCAAAGCTCAACTGAGTCTCACAGCAGAGTATTGCTTGCACATTTGAGGCAACACAACTGTTACCTAGTTAGGTTTCCAATATGTAACCCATTGTACTTCTGCTACCAGAAACTTAGTGAGCTAAATCTTGTACAGGCCTCTGCTCTTCAGAGCTAGATAACAGCTGTTTTTCACCTCCTCTTGACACACAGGCTTCTTCTTTTCTCATCACCTAATTTGTGTTTTCTCAAACCCTGCATTAACTACTATGCTGAATCCTTCTTTAGAAACTGGCTCTTTGGAATTTTCTTCCTGCTTACACTTCACTTACAGTTGTGTACTTGGAGCTGTTGAAGCTTAATATCAACTGTATCAATCTGACCAATCTCTGAGGACCTGTTACTAACATTATTAAAAAGAAAAAAAAAAAGAAAATTAGACATTTCTTTTCAAATCATTTCCTAATTATATTAATTAAAACTAACACAATTGATTTGTTTCGATTATTAGCAGTTCTTTTGACAAAGATTCTAGTTATTTGCTTCATCAGGCTATTATAAACTTCATATAATTAATTTCAATATGAAATAAAGCATTTTAAAAATTAAAATTAAACTAATTAATTTTGCAATTATCTTGGATTATTATACATTTAAACTACTGTAAAATTGAAAATATTTTAATAATAAAATGCAATTTAAATAAGCTCCAAGCTAAAGATATTTAAGCTCGTTACCTGCTCCTAATTATTCTTGCTCATTCACAACAACAGTGCCGGCAAATTCCCTTTAACCAAAATAAATATCGTTCTTCAGATATTCAATTTGTGTTGGGATAACATTGCTGTGTTTCTTTTTCGATCTCTCCAGGGTACCATCAACTTTGCCACAACCCTGCCATTGATATTCAGGTTTTAAATCCTGAAGTGGAATGGCTTTGCCGTTTGTGTGTCTTTGCTACAACAGTAAAAGTGAGTGCCTTATTTAATAAGTTAATTGCACTGAACTAATATATCATTACTGTACACACTGGTATATAATTTTTGTTGACAATGTCATATATAAACATATATTTGTCTGTGTATGTATGTGTGTATGAATGTGTATACATATATGCATATATATTTATAACTTTTTATAAATACTGTATTTATAATTACCTAGGTTTGTTGTATGCTAATTACATATTCTTATACCTTGAAAATATTTGTGTGAATTTGATTGTGTAACTGATTATATCTGAAATTTGTAAAGACATCAGAGTGGCTAATGTATAGGCTCTTTGATACATGTCATGATTATATTTATTTACTGTCAGTAGTTTTAGACAAGGAATATTTCCGTGTTAGTACTTAGCAAAATAATTTGCATCGTAGCGCCTCGTACTCTCACTTATAACTTAAGAAAAGTTACTGAAGCATTCATGCAACTTAAAAGCATGTATTTGGCTGGCCATATTTTGAAAAAAAGATATTTTAATGGTTATTTCAATAAACTGCAGAATATATTCTGTGACAATATCTTCATTTTCTAATCACTGCTGCTAAATTATGTTCAGAAAATTTTCTTTTGTTATTTATCACAATTTTTTTTAGTGTTTGTTTTTTGTTTTTTTACTTCTTACAGAGAAAAACACTTGAAATTAAATGTGAGATTCCTCAAATTTATTGGTTCAGATTTACAAGTTAATAGATTATATAAATTTTCATAAGGATATCATCTCTAAAAGTCAATGAAGTAGGCTAGATAATCCTTTCCCTAATTTAACAGATTAGATAAATATCTTTTTAGAGATTTAAATGGTAATTCACTTTCTCACCCCTTCTCTCTCTATCTCTTTCTCCCCACTTCCTTGAAAAGGATTTTCATGATTTAAAATTAGAAGATCTTCAAATAGTAATGTCTTTTCTTGCCAAATTGCTATTTGATAAAGATCTGCTACATACTGGTAACAGTTAATTAACCAGTTATTTGTCTCGGTGTCAGTGTGGGGAATTGCCATTTGCCTCACTTAATTTTTAGATACTTATCAATGGGTGGTCAGCTGTATTGATTTCAGATATTAGTGAATGGTGCATTTTGTAAATAGCTAAACATAGAAGTTTAATTCTCTCTTCTCTACCTTCCACACAGAACATTTTCTTCAGTATAAACTCTTACTTAAATTTCGCCCCCCAATCTTTTCAGCGTGGAGGTGCTTTAAAGAGTGGACCTAACGGTGAGTGAGTGCTTTGTAAACTTCTGAAACCTTCCAAATATCTGATATTGTTTTTTGTTTGTTTGTTGTTGTTCTTGTTTAAATATTTTTCTAAGATGTTTCTTGTTATTTGAAACATTTAAATTGTTTCTTACTTGTATTAGTTTGCTGCTAATACACATGGTGAAAGTTTGATTGAATTTTATTTGAAAAGTTTGATATTAGTTAAAGCGTTAACATTTTTTGATTTTAACTAGGGTCAAAGTATTTATCAGTTCCAATTCTCTATTTTCCTATAAGAACTTTTTTTTCTTTCTACTAAGTGATATGTTTGCATATATAACTGTCCATATGAGAATTTATTTTAAACTATATGAAAAATATGTATTTAAACATTTTACATATAAATCCTTCATTTTAATTAATAAAACATTCATGGTATTTTTATAAATAACTTTGTTTCCATTAAAAATTAAATGTGAATATAATTTTTAAGTTGACTCTATTCATTGCATTTTGTTTTCTTTTTTCACTTTCAGCACAGGCTCTACAAATGATGAAACAGTCTCTACCTTATAATGTAAGTTGTTCTCTTTTCATTTCTTTAATTATAATTAAAGTATAGAAAATATATGTATTTGAATTGAAAGGTTCAATTGTTTTATCTAGTAATCTTCAATCTTTTCAACAACATTTGGAGCAAGGAAAACGTTATTATTAACAAAACATACAAGATAGTTACACCTTCTATCATCATCATCATTTAACGTCTGTTTTCCATGCTGGCCTGGGTTAGACGGTTTGACTGGAAACTGGCAAGCTGCACCAGACTCCAGTCTATTTTTGGCTTGGTTTATACAGCTGGATGCCCTTCCTAACGCCAACCACTCCAGAGAGTGTATCACCAGCACATATATATATATACGACAGGCTTCTTTCGGTTTCCATATACCAAATCCACTCACAAGGCTTTGGTTGGCCCGAGGCTAAAGTAGAAGACACTTGCCCAAGGTACCATGCAGTGGGACTGAACCTGGAACCATGGGGTTGAGAAGCAAGCTTCTTACCACACAGCCATGCCTGCGCCTATATCATGGTCAGATTAATGAGGCAGCAAATAATCATTGTTAGCTGCTAAAACAAAGCCAGTACAACTTTGACAGATAATCAATTTAGTAGAAGAAAAAACAGCATACTGTGAATCAACACCCAGGAAACTGAAATATTTATCTGTAAACCAGTTAATACTGTTTTCCTCATCAGTAGTCAGTTCTTCAAGCAAGTTAAGTTTTTAATTACTGCTTAGAACCTTGATGAGTGTCCTGCTACTATCAATATGAAATGGGTTCTGCTCCATAGCAAGTTATGGAAAGGAACAATCTAAAAGACATTGCTTAATTTTTGTGTCAATCTGCAGCAACATTTAGTGACAGGTTTGTAATATTGCATTAAGGAGGGGATTTGGCAAAGGGTTTTTTTTAAAATTTATATCTTGTTTATTCAGTAAGGAAGGGTAGGCACCCATGACCTCCAAGACAGACGGGGAGCAGGGTAGAAACCATAACTCATGGGTTGCTACACTTGAGAGTAGCACAACCATATATAAACTGTCCTTAGATCATAAACCTGGTTTGAAATGCTTGCAACATTGTGGACTCTGATAAAGACACAAGGATCTGGTGGTGATGTCATACTAGGAGATAGATTAAGTTTGCAGCATTTTGTTTGAGAAATCAACAAACTACTGTCATATCTTGCTATTGTTTCTATTGTAAATTTTGCTAATTGTTGTTGCAGTTCCTCACAATAAAATACTAAATCAAGTTTTTAGAGTCTTTCCAAAGTTTGTTATTGGGCAGAATCCAATCTGTGCTAACAATAGAAAGGCATCGAAAATGACTGCCCAGAAGTTAAAAATGTGCTAAGATTTGTACCAGATAACCTACTCTATACGTTTTATATGTTTTTATTGCTCTGTGTCTTTATGCAAACGTTCACAATATTTTCTGATTATTGTTTTTGGGTTTATTACCTGCCAATAAATTGTTCTCATACTAATTACAATTTATATTTTCTTTTTCTTTTTTTTTTTATGTTGCCCTTCCTCTCTTGATGGGAATTTTCTTCAGCTGAATGAGTTAACATGGGATGCTCAGCATAAAACCAATCTTGAGCAGAGCTATTGCTATTGTGGTGGCCCAGGAATGTAAGTCATTTTCGTTTCTCTTTTAGTGGGAATGGTTAACATGTTGCTCCTTTGATAATTGTTAGCTTTATTTATATATGTTTTTTTGGTTTATCTTGTTTTAAAAATGTTTAAAAGGCTTGGAAAACTTTTTAAAAAATTTACAATCTGACGGAGGCAACTTAGCCAATATTTCAAAGTCTTAACTTACCCTTATAGAAATGAAAATGAAATATATGTGGTACTTTAGTTAAATTAATTGAGTGCCGGAGACACGTTAAATACACTTGTACCGGTGATACATTAAAAACACCCGATGACACACGTTAGAGGCACCTGGTACACTCTCTGGAGTGGTTGGTGTTAAGGGCATCCAGCCGTAGAAACCAAACCAAAACAGACGCTAAATGATGAGGAAGATGATGATAATTCTTTGACTGTTTATATATATATAACTCTGCATAGAAGAACAAACATTAATATATGTCATCATCATCATTTTTATGGCCACTTTTCTGGCTGGCATGGGTAGAACAGGTTATCACAGTTGGAGTCAGCACATATTTGGGGGATGCTGTTCACCAAGACAATTTGGAGGGCTGCATTTTGCTTGTGAGTTTCGTTTTGATTTGGTTTCTATGGTTGGATGCCCTTCCTAATGCCAACCACTTTACAGGGTGTACTGGGTTTCATTTTTCTTATTGTTTTTGTGGCATCAGCACTAGGAAGGGTGTAATGTCCTCAACAAAACTAAAGTCTCCGCTCAACCTTATACTTTATAAAGTATCATCACCATCATCATTTAACATCCGTGTTCCATGCTGGCATGGGTTAGACAGTTTGATAGGATCCAATGGGTCCAAGGACTGCATCATGCTCTTCCTAGTACCAGCCACTTTACTGGGTGCTTTTTTTTCATGCCACTAGATCTAGTGAAGTCACCATGCAGCTTGCAAGGCTATGAACCCTAAGGTATTGGCTTTATGCTAGGAGAAAAGGGACCAGAGTAGAACCGGGTTCTTGCTATAAAGGAGCTACATAGCTAGTCACGTTTTAGAAGAAAGAGTAGGAGTGATCGGGTGAAGCTGGTAAAAGATAAAAATAGTGGTGATGAGGTGTCGGGGTTACGAAGTGAGTAGAAATGACTGGGGCAGAAGGCCAGAGAGTATGAATGTGTACAGGTTGCTTTCTCTGCAACCTCTGTGTTTATTCTTGATGGTTCACCATTTACTCAGTGCCCAGGGTTCCATGGGTCTTAACTCAAGGAACAACCTGCATATCCTTGACTACCCACCTGCACTGGCAAGTACCTGATCCTCTACCCATCCTGGGTACTCGGCTCTTGTTCCTTCTTGTGCATCCTCTATCCTCTCCTTCCAGGGCACAGTTAACTCAACAAGATGAACTGTCTTGTTGCTTCAGAAACTAAGATGATGTCTAGTCTCAATGAGGACTGGGTGAAATTTCAACTGCTTCTTTCTCAAGTCAACTTTCTTCACCCGTTCACGTCATACACTATAGAAACACTGTTTTTTGGCTTGAAATGAATTTGAAGAAGATTAGTTATTTAACTTCCAAAGTGTTTTGTAAAACATTAGCTCCCAAAACGTGCTTTCTATTATATATTTTTTTCTGAATTTTCTTCGCTTCTGTAATTGTAGTTGGTATATTAAGATGCTTCAGTGTTGTCGCTGCCGAATGTGGTTTCATGAAGGTAAGTCTTAAGATATAGAATGCATCTCAATTGTAGTCTTTTTATTGCTAAAGAATTTTTGGTGAATAGGTTTTGAATTTTTTTTAATAAGTTTATTGTAGTTTGTAGTATCATCTTCGTGATCTACTAGAAATAGCAGCCAAATCTGCCTCAAATTTCACCCTACCATCTTTATTAAGAAATTATATATATATATATATAGGCGCGGACGTGGCTGTGTGGTAAGAAGCTTGCTTCCCAACCACATGGTTCTGGGTTCAGTCTCACTGCGTGGCACCTTGGGCAAGTGTCTTCTACTATAGCCTTGGGCCAACCAAATCCTTGTGAGTGGATTTGGTAGACGGAAACTAGAAGAAGCCTGTCGCATATATATATATATATATATATGTATATATGTGTGTGTGTGTGTGTGTGTGTGTGTGTGTGTGTGTATCTTTGTGTCTGTGTTTGTCCCCCACCACTGCTTGACAACCAGTGTTGGTGTGTTTACGTCCCCGTGACTTAACAGTTCAACAAAATAAAACAATAGAATAAGTATCAGGCTTAGCAAAAAAAAAAATTAAGTACTGGGGTCGATTCATTCAACTAAACATTCTTCAGGGTGGTGCCCCAGCATGGCCGCAGTCTAATGACTGAAACAAGTAAAAGAAAAATAATATATTGCCTTGCCTTAATCCTTTTACTCTCAATTGTGTCATATGAGTGCCATCATGATACACAGTATGTCTTGGGTATTTTTCAATCTTGGTGAAGCTGATTATACCCACAGAGAAAGAAAAAGAGAAGGAGAGAATTGACTCTATACCCAATAATGGGCTGGTATCTTATTTACTGACCCTGAAAGGAAGAACGGTTAAGTTGACCTCAACAGAATTTGAACTCGGAGTGCAGAGAGCTGGAATAAAAACTGTAAATATTCCGTCTAGTTAATTATTCTATGACATACACAACATCAACTAGCATATTTGCATTTGAATCTGCTGGAACATAGGCAAATCATCGTTTCAGATCTTGCTGTAGACAGTGCAAATAACTGTTTTTTTTATCAGTTGGCAGATATCAGCAATGATCAGCCAGAAGTTTGTTCACTGAAATTATAAATAAAGCCAGTGACTCGTTTAAGCTCAAAAGTCCAATTGCTTCTGGCTGACGAGACACAACATGTTGAAACACTGGTGTCCCAGAATCCTTTGCCCCACTAAGCTGAATGTGTTAAGAACACAATAATGTTGTCATAAAAAGTAGAAGTTATTCTTATGTGACATACACAACAGCGCCTAGCACATTTGCCATTGAATCTGTTGAAACATATTAAGAATAAATAAATAAATCAGTGTTTTGGCAAATAATCAATAACTGGGAAATGCATTGAACACTGATCTAAAGTCAGCCAATACATTTTACTCGAAGTACTTAGTAATATAATGGTTTTGTTCTGACTATGCATCACATTTTAATTAATTAAAATTTTTTGACTCACTAGATTAAATACATCACCACTCACTTTACTCTTTGCTTTTCATGCACTGGTATCCCTGGGTATATTTCTGATCATCCCAAGTGCCCAGTCAGTAAAATTTTCTCTCCCTTTCTCTCTCTCTCTAAGATTTTTCAGTAATGCTTCTCTGATGAGGTTTAATGAGGCCAAAACATGTCCAGAGTCATCAATTGTATTGCCAATGATCCTACTCATTCCTCACCTCACTGCTTTAATTTTTAACTTAGTTTCAGCGATTTCTCTCCTTTCCTTTTTAACCAGAGTTAGTTATTTAGATAATGATTGTTTTTTTTTTACTAAAAGTGTAGATTTAATTAGTAAAAGTGTCTTTATTACATACATTATATATGTTAGCACCCAATTAACTGCTTGAGGCAAATAAAGTAGCTTAGTAATATAATGGTTTTTTAATTAGAATTTTTTGACTCACTAGATTAAATACATCACCACTCACTTTACTTTTTGCTTTTCATGCACTGGTATCCCTGGGTATATTTCTGATCATCCCAAGTGCCCAATCAGTAAAATTTTCTCTCCCTTTCTCTTTCTCTAAGCCTCTTTTTCTATAAGCCTCGGGCCGACCAAAGCAGAAGACACTTGCCCAAGGTGCCATGCAGGGAGACTGAACCTGGGACCATGTGGTTGGGAAACAAGCTTCTTACCTCACAGCCACGCCTGCACCTATGTTAACTATTTGATATTTCACTCCCAAAGAAACCAGTAGATGAGAGAAGATAGGCCTAAATTAACAAATGTAACCCTTCTGATACCAGCCTATATGAAACTCTGCCCCTTGTTCTATGTATAGCAATACTTAGCATTCGAAACCATATCGACCCGGTAACAAATGATGGCCAGGTGATCTTAGCCTATATTTTAGCCCATCACTATCGTGGCACATTCGTGTAGGTATTAAGTGTAATGGAAAATTCCATACAGTTTCATGCCGAATGATGGTTATAAATTGACATGCGCAGGAAATACAAAGCCGACACAGATAAAGAAGAGTGAGCACTTGCAAAAGACGACAGAAATTTTCTTGGTCAATGGGCAATCATGCCACTTTGGCCACATGTTAGAAGACCCACCCCACCTCTACCAAACATGAAGACTCACATTCTCTCATCCCGCCAAAACATTCATTATCACATAAGCTACAGATATTTAGCATAACAGCCTTCAACAAGTAATCTTTGTATCATCAATATGGAAATAAATATGGATTAATTAAAATGGAATATTGTGGTTGGTTTTATGTAGGAAATGACATGCAGCCTGAAAAATTTCCAGCTAACCAAAATTAGCTAAGATCTAAAAGATATATATAAATTATAAAAGATATATATAAACTAGCTAATATATAAAAGATGTATCTTTTATCTAATACTTGTTTCAGTCATTTGACTGTGGCCATGCTGGGACACTGCCTGAAGGGTTTTTAGGCAAACAA